>JADRCO010000109.1:0-53323 GCA_021464525.1 Rhizophagus sp. LPA8_4_AMF | reverse complement strand
CCCCCGGGTACTATTCAATCTAGGCTGGCTTTTTTGAATAGTACCGGGGGTACTATATGCAGCGCTATACGGTAACTTAATAATTGTGTCAAACTATATGTCTCTGCTGCGGCTAATGTTGTACTGACGCGTATTATATAATAATACTGTACCAAAATTGTGTCACAGGTTTATGATTTTTAACGTGTTTTATGCTCTTATTGGTTATTTTTAAACCACGTGACTAATTTCAGGGATGTTCGTTCAATATGTTGATGTAAAGTCCCTTAAATAACATATTTTTTTTTTTTTGTATTTTGTTCTCGTATTAAACAATTATTGAAAAGTAGTTTAAATATCCGTATTTCTTAAAAAATATTTTTTTTTGCTTTTGAAAAGAAAATATTCCTTCAAATAACATAATTGCTTATATATACTACTTGAATATTTTACGCACTTAATAATATATATATATATAAACATGAGAATCGTTAAACGTACTACCGGTAGTTCCAAGTCTTGCAAAAGTTTAAGGCGTCCACGTATGAGTTTAGGAGGAAGGGAAATTGTAAGTAAATCCTACAGGGGAAAATTAAATTATTTTCAAGTGTCATTATTATTTTTTTTTAGGATGACGACCGTTTTTTTACTCTCAAATCTCTTGGTGCTCCTGAAAAAGTTCGTTTACCTGTGGAAATTATTGACCGCCAAAAATTTTCTGAATCATCTATAAATAAATTTTCTGCTGATGAGATCTTACGTAGTAAAAGGGAAGATTTAAAGAAAAATCTTAAAGATTTTATCGATGTGGCTTTTCCTTCATCGACAAGTCCCTATAGACATTTGATGACAAGTCCAGGACCAATAACTAATTTACAAAAATTTTATATCGCGAATCAGAATGATTATAAACCTCCTAAGTATAGAGTTTATTTTGATGCTACTCAAAATTCATATTATTTCTCATTAGAATTTAACGATAATATTGAGTTTTCTGATGCGATGCCAATAAAAATATTGGCAAAACTTCAAGTAGCTCATAAGGCATTAATGAGAATTAGAAAACAGATGAAAGAAAAAGCTGCCAAAGAAAAGGCTGAAAAGGAGAGAGCTGCTAAAGAATTTGCAGAAAAGTTGAAGGATACGATGTTAATGGAAATTGATCAAATAAAAGATCAACAACAAAAACAATTTAATTTAAATCCCAGAGTTCAAAGGTTATGCACAAATAAGATGCATGAATCAATTAATGATAGTTTGAAAAATATCAATTATAGGAATTTCGACTTATTTAAAGAATTCTATAAAAATATTAACGAATCTGATGAATCTACTTTAAAGAGAAAAAGTATTATTAATTCGAATAAAGAGGTAGTATTCAAATTATTTGTTTCTACTTTGATAATTATCAATTTATGCAACCTTGTTAACTAGCAGGTCATCAAGAAGATCCGAATAAAAAATAAAAATGGTAAGTTTATAATATTTATCACTTACATATATGATGATACTAACAATTTACATGCGATCAATTGGGTTTAAATGACCTCAAACAATTTGCAGATAATATAGCAGAAAGCGTGATTCAAGAATTTCAGCCAACCGATGAGTTGGTGGTAGGTACTTAAGGATATATTGGGAGTAGCTCATGAAAAATTTTCAAATACGTTAAGAAAATTTAAAGAATACAGGTAACGAATTCTAACCAAAATTGGAAAAATGAAGTCAAGAATTCTAGGGTCACTCAAGTTGAGATGAACATATCGATACACAAAGTATGGTTACGATCGATGAAAAATTCAGTGTATCTTTTTAATTCACTTGATGAAAAATGGTGAAACTTTATTTATACCTAAATTATTTTTCTTGACAACTACTTAATCATTTTTCCTTTCTGATATAGCGATACCTAATGAGCCTGACAAATTTTCTAACGAGTACGGCTATTATAGGCTATATTTTTTAAATATAATAATAGTTTAACTCATTTATGTTCTAGGAAAATCATTTTATGTTTTAAGGATAACCTCTTTTCTTTATAATAAAATATGTCATTAATTATCGTGTAATCTAAAATATTTGAGATCTTAAAATCATTTATATATGATTACTTAAATTACAAATAATAATATTACGGTAATGTAAACCATATGCAAATACTCGGATATTCAGTGCATATTAAATATATATAAACAAATCATACTATTATTATTTAAAGGTTTTAACAAAGCATCATTAATATCTACTTGTTCTGTAGTATTATACTTTTGTAATTAGTAGAACTTTTTTGACGGTTAATTAAACAGGTTTTACATGGCATAACAAAAAATATTATGCAAATCTAACCAATAACCCGCACCTGTGATAAAAATAGTTTACTATTTTTATCATCACTTCAAAATTTATCTGGAACAAGATTAAGAAAAAACGCGGTTAACACCAATTATTATCATAATTTTTATAGGGGTATTTTTAAATATCACCATTGGTGAACGGTTACCAGTGGTGAATTTATGATGTAATGCCGGTCAGTATTTTATTATATTTTTAATTCTGGCCAAAAGTACATCATAATGCTGGTATAGTGACCATCACCTGGTGAGCTTTATTAACATTTTTTATATACTGTATTAAATTACTGTGATACTTAAATATAATGTTGTTTTACAAATACTTCTTGATATTTAATGATGATTAATTACTAAAACCCACTTTATCAGTCCAATTTTCCATGAAATTCATGAAATTTGTGAGAAGCTTAATGAAAAATTACATTATGAAATCATATTTTGGCTGAATAATTTGATGGATTATAATAATAAAGAAAACTTATATCTATTAATTTTTTTTATCATATTTTTAATAAAAAATAAATATTATAATATAAATAAATAAAATATAAAGTATATTATTAATATTATTTTTTCTTTACATGAAAAAATACATACAAAGGTATAAAGTCTGTATAATTAAATATAAAAATCTTATCTTAAATTGCAATGATAAAAATAGTAACCTATTTTTATCATAGGTGCCAAAGCATTACCTTTTAATTGAATTTCTTTATTGGAAATTTATTGAAAAAAATATTAAAAATGACTTTTTAATAATACTGTATATATATATATAAAATAATAAAAATATACAATTATACAATAAATAAAACATACTATAAAATGGTAAATCCTATCTAAATACATCTATTCTTTACAATTTTTATTCATGTTTAATTATTATTATTTTCATTTTCATAAAAACTCCTGCTTTTTTTCCTTTAAATTGATATTATCTAACATTATAAAATTACTTTTAATAATGGTTTTTCTTTATATCTCTATTACTTCATCTCTAAAAACATTTTAATTACCAATTTGATAAAGGGTTTATTTTTGTTTCTTCTAAATTTATTAATAATATCTAATATTACTTTTTCAACTAATAGAACTTTTATATATTTTTATTAATATTTAAATTAACAAATAAATATTGCAATTTAAAAAATAATTTATCAAAATTGAATTTCCATTTATAAATATATATGAAATAAATCATAACTTTACTAATAAAGAAAAGTAAATTTAACCAAATTTAAAAATTAAAAATCAGCTTTTTACAATTATTTATTAGTCATCCAATAATCCAATTTATTTTTTTTTAAATTATAACTATTAATAAATTCTATAAACAAAAAAAATTTATTGCAATGTAATTATTAAATTTTAAGATAATCATCAAAAAACTAAAAGAATAAAAAATATTAAATCAGTTATAAATTATATATTAAATATCTGAAATTCTATTTGATACCATTTTCAAATAAATAAAAAACAAAAATTTTTTATAAAAATTTAAATTTATTTTAATATTTTTTGCAAATATTTAATAAATAAAATAATAATATAATAAATATTAAATATTATTGATTGATTCATTTTATTAAAACAAATTAAATGAATTGTATTTTATTTTTTATGATTTCATAAGTTCTTAAACACTTTTCTGTAAACTGCAGGGAGTGTTATTTCTAAGATGTAAGTGTTGTCACACACTTTTACTTGTATAGAAAATGTTTTCCACTGATAAATTAAAATTAACTCTGATAAACTTCACCATATGCTGTGAAAAAAAAAAGAATTTTTTTATAATTTCCTATAAAAAGAGTTTATACTTAAAATATATTTAAAATAAATGTCAATTTTAATTTACAATATACTTATAATAATCTTTATTTGAATATATAAAATTATAATAAACCTTTTTTTTATTATAATATGAAGAACTTTTTTTTTAATCAAAAAATTAATATTATAAAATTTAATTACTAAAGAAACAAATATATATAATAAATTTTCAATTTATTTAATTAATATCTTTTTATTTCATTTATTAGAATCATTATTAATATTTTCATATTGAGCAAAATACCATTTAATAAAATCTTTCACTTTCACTTTTATTCATATATAAATCATCCTTTTTAATAATAATTTTAATAAATAAGCTTTTAAATTATTAGAATAAAATAATATTTTAGAATCTATACAAATAATTTCAAGATAAAGATTCTATAAATTCATAAATGTTTCATGTTAATAAACTGTTTCAAGAATATCAGTAGGAATTTTGATATAAAAATTTCAATTTTATGTTCAATTGAAAATACTTGAATATAAAAATTAATGGATGTAAGTTTTCTGAAAATAAATTTCCATCTTTCTTTTTAGCCCATTATTAGAAAATGCACTCTAACAATTGGTTCCTCTTGCATAAAAATAGCATCATAACTTAATTCTGTTTCAAATCCATTTTCATAATGTTGGATGATTCTGTCAAAAATTTGAAGACATTATTATTATTTTTATTTGTTTTATTGTAAACAAAGTTGTCATATGAATATGAACTTGTGGTTATGTAGTGAAATGTAATTATTTGAAATACTTCATATACAATATCTTCTACTATATAACTTGTTGAAAAGTTATTCCACAATTATAGTAATATTTCCAATTACTAGAATCAGGACAGTACAAACAAATTACCCACATCAGGTTCTAGAAATATCTTTTAATAATGCCGATAAAATAATATGCATGCATTTCATTACGATGTATTAAATGGATTATTAGCTATACAAAGTATTACAATATAATTTCTCTACATTTTATCTTAAAATTCGGAATAAAAAGTTGCGTATTAAATAAAGTTCGATTAAATTTGGAGTGAAACTATCTAGAGAATTTGCGTTAATGTGTTTTTATTTCATTATTAATAATTTAATATTCATATATATTTTTAATTGTTTGTTTAAAATGGTTGCAAATCTTGCTACTAATCAAGATCAGGTCTGAAAATTAATTTTAACACATGGCAGGATTGCCCAAAAAGTATCAAATACTCAAATTTACTTGTTTTCTCAACGCATAGTAAATACAGTACATAAAAATGCTCGTTATACTTAATACTCATTAGATCCATTTAAAACCGAATTACGGATGTAATTCTCAGTCAAACTTATAATAGATTTAGAGTATATTTTGCCCATCCTACAAGGCAGAAATATTTTATCTAAAATATAAAATTCATTCAAAGAATAAAATACTATTTAATTTTTTCTCAAAAAATTTTACTAAGTTTTATTATATTTTTATTTGTCAAATTTTGTCTAAAACTTCAGGGTCATTAAAATATTGTTGTCTTTTAATAATTCTTTATAAATGCGCCACAAAATGATTATCTAAGCTTCGATTTTTCTACGCCATTGTATATTATAATACAATACATTGGTTACAGTACGATTTCCCGAAGGACGATTTCCCGAAAACTTTAACGGCGCCCGACTGATCACATGTTCGTGCATAACTCTGCATAACTCAGGCCAAAAATTCGGGAAAACGTCCTTCGGGATAACGTCCTTCGGGAAATCGTCCGACAAGGCAATACATTATATGTTATGTATATTCTAAAAAATTACTGAATGTAGTTTTAAGTACAACCTCCTTGCATTATCAACTACGCGTAAGTAATTCTATTTTTAAAATTTTTTCGTGTTAAGGTTTCGACGGATATATGATAACTTATTGAATAAATTAAATTGCGTGTTTAGCGTATTCTATTAGAGAAAACTCGGAGTAATTCACGGAAATTTGAGTTTAAAACTTATTCTATTAAATACTATATCTATAAAATCAAATATATCTAAATTGAGTTTTTAATTATTTGAAATACCTCATAATCTTCTACTGTAATATCTCTTGGAATTCCTATATTAGGATAAGAGTCACCGCTGTAATAATAATACCATTTATTGGGACTTCTTATATAATATGCACAATTTAAATCACCCATATGTGGACCAAAATTTTTGCCACAATAAACAGCACGACTTGCATCTTTAACATAACCTAATTTTGCAGTAGAAATATTTTTACCATCCTTGAAACTAAAAAGAAAACTATCAGCAGTATGTTTCCAATCATTTCCACTCCAATCAAGTGGATTATATCCTCCAATTAATTGTGTTGAACCTTGAACTTTTGCTACCCAAATAGTAGCTCCCTTATCGTCACAGTTTCTATGAAATAATTCAGCATTAAATCCATCCTTACTTGAACGATATAATAACTTAAAGTCATAAGGGAACGTTCTTCTATTATAATTTGAAGGATCTTTTTTGTCAATCCATGAAGCAAAAAGAATAAAATGATTTGGTTCAATTAAAATTGAATCAACATTTAATTTTAAATTTAATTTTCTTAAAGGTGCCAAATTAGCTTTAGGTTTTATATTGGGAACTCTATGAAATTCCGAAAGTTCATGAATTAAATCTTGTGGTAAGATTTCTTTATAACTATAAACTTTGCAAAAGAAATCCGTAGATTCAATATTATAAAATCTAATTGAAGGAATAAATCCGTGCAATAACCTCCCAATTTTTGTAATATCATCTTTATTCCATTTGTCAGGGTCACTTCTAATATTTTGTTGAGCAGAACACCATTTTAATAAATTCTCCCAAATTTCAATTTCTTTTATATAAAAATCATCTCTTTTTAATAATAATTCTAATAAAGGAGCTTCTAAATTAATAAATTTATCAGAATTAAATAATATTTTAGGATCATCGCAAATAATCTCAAGACAAAGATTCCATAAATTCGTAAATGTTTCATGTTGATAAACTGTTTCAAGAATATCAGTAGGATTTTCGTGTAAAATTTCAGCTCCATTTTCAATTAAAAATTCTTGAATATGAGAAATCAATGGTTGAATATTAAGTTCATCCACAGCTATTAACAAATTCCATACATCAAAGCCTTGTAAATTCTTCAATTCAATTTTTCCACAATAAAAGAATCTAATAATATAATTAATTATAATATAATTAATAATAGTTAAAAAAATCACATATTTTTATTAAAGATATACATATACAGTATATATTTATTTACATTACCTAAGAATAATATCAAATAGTTGTGGTGAAATATTAGGTTTTTTGAAAATAAATTTTCCTTCATTTTTCTTTGCCCAAATTTCAGAAAATGCAACTTGAAAATATTGAGATCTAGCACATAAAATATATGAGTGAACATGTTCTTCTTTAATGTTTGGTTCTTCTCCAACATAAATAATAACATCATATTCTATTCTCGTTTCATAAAGTTTTTCATAATCTGCCAAAAATGACATGTTGTGAGTGAAATAAAGTATATACAAATGTTTTGATTAGAATCCTTTTTATATGTAAATCTGAAATAGTTTATTGTTTAATATATTACATAAGCTCATTGTCTGAATAATCGGTAAGACTATCCCTTTCATCAATTGCCAAAAAGAATTGTTGATTTTATTCTCTTTTTATTTTGTCAAGGGTGATGACATACTTGTCTTTTCTAAAAAGAAATGTATAAAGTAACTTTTAAACGACAAAAATGAATGTATAAATATAAAAATTTAAACTTTTGAAAACTTCTTTAGGCATTATAAGTAAAAATTTGCAGAATGAGTGGAAATTCGCAGGAAAATATCACGTGTAATGTGTGTAATGTGTAATATTGGGATTAACAATGATTACTAATAAGTGCAAAGCAGAAATTACGCCATCGGGTCATCGGCAAAGCGCTTCCATAACATTAGCCTAATATAGAAATAAATTAAATCCGAATTAATATAAATATTTATAACGCATGATAGTTTGTCCGACAGCATTAAAACTAATTAATAAATAAATTAATATTTCGTAATAAGATTCTATCACATTCAATGAAATAAATATTTTTGAATAAATCCACTTGTTTGCTTTTATAATTGAAATTAAAAATTCGAAAAATTTAGTCATGGTTCCGATGTAACTTTGCCAAGAAATTCAGTTCAAAGTGAAAAAAAGAGTTCTGAGTCATTAAATAGTAATATACTGATACTATTTCCTCAAAATTCAACATTTTATGATGTTTTGAATTTATGATGTTTTAAACAACTTGTTTTTAAGCGAACCTTTTCATATTGTCTGAATACGAAAATCATTATAAACATTAGAATTATTTTTTTGTAGCAATATTAAAGGCCGATAAGTATACGCGACTCCAAAACGATTTTGGACTTAACATATTGAGACTCATTTAAATTTCATTCAGTTGATGGTAATAATAGTTTAGATTACGATACTGTATTATTGAAGGTAATTGAAATCAAATCGAATTTTGTTTAACTGTTAATATTACTTACTTTACACATAAAATACTGATCATCTGTTACGTGTAGTTAATAAGGATTAGTATATGGGTTTTACGATGTGAGCTAGGATTTAAAGCGCGCCCGAAAGACATTTTACCGCTTATTCTTGAAACAGTTTTTAAGTGGTAATACCCTGTGGCCTTTTTTTTAATATCAAATAATGCCAACTATAATAAACTACCTATGTCTAATCCTTTCTCATCCTTTGAAAACTGTCCTCAGTAGTTTTTCTGTACCCAATTAACTGCCATCCAAATATTAATCCATCTTGAATCTGGTGCTTCGCACGGACCGAATCGAATTGAATAGTTTGCTCGGCATTAATTAACCATTTGAATGATTTAATAATTATATCATTATATATTTTTTTTATTGTTAAAATTAACCGGGGGAGAATAATCTCTCTACGAAAGTACCGCATCACGGACCATAGTACCCCTGTATACGGGTATATTACATGGGTGGATACTATACATGGGGTATGAGAATTTATATCGCATAATATATTTTACATTACAGTTCCTAGTATTATACCCGGGCAGTGTTGGCCAATTAGACTAAATTGGACCAATTGGGACTTACAAAAACTGGACTATTGGAACCTAGTGACTTGGACTTATAGCTCAAGTTCAATAACTGGACTTATAAAGTGTATCGATTTAATCGTCCAAGTCTAGATTATGTTATTTACATTTTTTGTGAAAAGTTATTTCCAGACCAGGAAGTTCGTTATTACAATTAGTTGCAAATCGTGTAATGGGAAGAATTTAAACGAGAATGGAAATTATGTTGTACAAAATATTTAAGTATAAATGCAACTGAAAAATACTTTATTGATACAAATAGATTGATTTTGTAGTTGCCCTGCATTTCTTAGAAATAGATTCTAATTTGTTAGCATCCAGTACAAGCAATTAAAAAGATGTTATATAATGAATTTTACCATAATCGTGAATATCCTTTTTGGCAGTTTGGCGATTTGGACAATTTTGAGGAAAAAAATTTGAATCTTAATATATCTAGAACAGATACAGTAAAAGAAACGCAAGAGATAATTGAAAGTGATGAAATAGTATTAGTCTCATTTGAAGAATCTATGAGGCATTTAGAAAGACATCAAAATTTTCTTCAACATATGTAAGAAGAGGTAATTTGCGACATGTAAAGGCAGTGTGCAAAATGATGGATTATATTAATCATACACAAAAAAACGAGTGAGGAAACGAATATATAAATATTCCAAAAAACATACAATGTTTTTAAGATAAGTTTCTCATAGAAATAAAGTACTAAAATACCAAATGATAACGTGAAATTTAATTTTTTTCTATGTTAATAAAATATAATAAATTATTAATTTTTTAAAAAAACGTTCCAGTCGTTCAGTATAATATATACTCGACCAATAAGATTTCGTGTAATGAGAAAATTTGGGGTCTTCATACCGTACGATCAACAATTTTTTTTTTTGATTCACAAAAAACAATGTCTTCAAAGTTTTGGGCAGGTTTATCCAATGACTACGAAAAAATTCTTGAAAGTGGATTTGGATACGATGTTATTATTTATGCCGGTGAAGAACCAAACGTAAAAGAATTTCATTTACATTCAAGTATTTTATGTTATAGGTCACAATATTTTTATGCGGCATTTTCTAATGAATGGGCTGAGAAAAAAGATGGAAAATTTATTTTAAGAAAACCTAATATTTCACCACAATTATTTAATATCATTCTTAGGTAATTTATAATATATTTATTATATATATAAAAAAATTTTTTTAAATATAAATTTATTTAATGTTAAATTATTAGGTTTATTTATTGCGGAAATATTGAGTTGAATAATTTACAAGGTCTTGATATATTGAAATTGTTGATAGCGGTGGATGAACTTAATATCCAGCCATTGGTTTCTCATCTTCAAGAATTTTTGATTGAACATAAAACTGAATTTTTACACCAAAATCCAACTGGTATTCTTGAAACTGTTTATCAACATGAAAATTTTACGGATTTATGGAATTTTTGTCTTGAAAATATTTGTAAAGATCCTAAAGTCTTATTTAATTCTGATAATTTTGTTAATTTAAAGACTCCTTTATTGGAGTTATTATTAAAAAGGGATGATTTGTATATGGACGAAATTGAAATTTGGGAATGTTTATTGAAATGGTGTTTTGCTCAACAAAACATTAAGAATGATCCTGCCAAATGGAATAATGATGATATTACAAAAATTGGAAGGTCATTGCACAGATTTATTCCTTTAATTAGATTTTATCATATTGAACCTGCAGATTTCTTTTACAAAATTTATTGTTATAAAGATATTTTACCACAAGATTTAATTCATGACCTATTGGAATTTTATATTGTTCCTAGTATGAAACCTAAATCTAATGTAACACCAAGAAAACTAAATTTAAAACTCGATTCAACCATAATTGAATCAAAACATATTCCCCTTTTTGCTTCATGGATTGATAAAAAAGATTCCTCATATTATAACAAAAATACGATCCCTTATGATTTTAATTTATTGTATCGTTCAAATAAGGATGGGTTTGATGCTAAATTGTTTCATAGAGATTGTGACAATAAAGGAGCTACTGTTTGGGTAGCAAAAATTCAAGGTTCTACACAATTAATTGGAGGATATAATCCACTTGATTGGGGTGAAAGTGGAACGAAAATTACTTTAGACAGCTTTTTATTTAACTTTACAGATGGAAAAAATATTTCTACTGCAAAGTTAGGTTATGTTAATGACAAGAGGTATGCTATTTATTGCTATAATAATCAAGGACCTAGTATGGGTGGTTTATACTGTTCTAATTCCAATAGATGGGAATATGGTCATAGTTATGGCTATCCTAATATAGGAATTCCAAGAAAATTTGAAGTAGAAGATTTTGAAGTATTTCAAGTAATTAAAAAATAAATCAATGGTATTAGAATCATTCAATTTTAAAATAATGTAATATCTCAAATAATACTCAAATAATATGTATGCAATTGCTTGATAAAGAAAAAAATATATCAAGAGTTGTTTATATCAAAAAAGCTATTTCAGGAATGTCTCAAATTTCATAATAAAGCCTTATTTATAATAACTACGTAAACCATTAGAAATTAATTAAAGTTGATTTGATCTTAATTTTTTATGTTTAGAGTTTTTATTCACATCAACAATCAAACAAAAGTACAGTACTTAATACGTCGGCTTGGGGTAAGCCAGCTTGAGTAGAGGCCAAGATGCAAGTCAACTCGTGATACAGTCATATTTATATACAACCATATATTTCATTAATTTGAAGAAGTAATATTAACATAATAATTTATTAAAAAGATCTGAATCAACATCAGATCCAGATTATTACGGTTGAATCTCTTGAAGTAGAATTTCCTTTGTTGCATTTCTTTTTCGCTCTCATTTCTTTTAATCTATCTGAATAGTCATATTTGGATGTGTTTTTAGGTCTAATTTGTTCTACCTTCTGTTTGATGATAATAAGAT
This sequence comes from Rhizophagus sp. LPA8_4_AMF, assembly GCA_021464525.1. NCBI lineage: Eukaryota > Fungi > Glomeromycota > Glomeromycetes > Glomerales > Glomeraceae > Rhizophagus > Rhizophagus sp. LPA8_4_AMF. The sequence goes on along the minus strand of JADRCO010000109.1, from coordinate 41,092 downwards.
AGATCCGAGTCTTTACAAAATTATCTTCCTTTGTTTGGTCCTTTTGGATATCGTATAATTGAAAAAGATTTTCTTATTGAAGGTATATCTTTCTTGTTGAAATCAAACAAGCTCGTTGCGGATTTATATTAGCAACAGGCGCTTCTTTATGATAGCCTCCTCTTTATTGATATATAATTCTTCATCAATAGACACCTCTTCAGTCTTCACTGATAGGAGTTCTTCAAAACGTATTCTATTTGCTTTTTTTTAATTGGAAATGACGTTTGTATGATTCATATATATACATTTTGTTAAACAATTTCTTTTACACACTTACATGCGTTAATTTTAATTGTTAAAAAAAAAAAATTTTTTTTTTCAAATTATAGACATTATTTACTTTAAGAAATTTAACACGAAACGTGTTTATGAAACATTTCAGGAGAAACTTTTATATATACGATCAGACCTCTATGTACTGATATTCTATGTACCTGTACCGATAAATTTTCCATGTCCCGTTTTACAATTAATAAAAAAACCTCATTGTATCGATATTATATATAATTTCATGATGTAACATGAATCGATACTTTTTCTTTGCCCCTTTATAATTAACACATAGTAAGATATATTTTCTCCAAAACAACAGTATCGGTACATAGAGGTCCGACTGTTATAAGCCAATACTTCATCATTGAGTCCATAACCTGCTCCTCCTCTGTAAGCAGGTAGAGGCCCATATTATAGTTCGGGTGGAAACAAATGAAAAAATCTTACGTCAACCACAATTCGTCGAAATTTGCAATGACTCATCATATTAAATTTGAAATGTGTTTTTATATAGTTAGTCATGATCTACATAGTAACATTACCATATATGTATTTCACGTGATCTGTTTTTGCTTGACGACTAATACTAAATAAGGAATGATCGCTGTTAAAAATGACAATATATACGTTTCTCTCCAAGTTTGTTGTTAATTATAAATTAGAAATAATAATTAAATCGTTTATCTAGTCTACAATATTACCTTTACTTTCTTAAAATGTTTCAATTTGAAAATGAATACGATCCCAGAAAGTTCGATGTTTTGTTAACTGATATCGACATAAAAGACATTCGCGAAATTATACCAAGGAAACTAAAGATCGATTACCTATCAGACACATCAAAAGAATTTAATGGAAATATCGATGGAATCATATTCGGTCACCAATTCAGGCTTTTTTGCGCGACAACAGTGAAGAGAAATGACAAGATCAAGATCGTGACCTTCCTCGTCTTCAGCGGACTTTATCAGCGAGGAGGTGTTACTTGCTTTCGGTGTTACAATGACTGATCCGGTTAATGATTATATAAATGTCAGAATTAATGGTAGAGCAGCTCGAGTTATGATGTCTTATTCCCATTTCAAGGAAGTGAATGTTTTGGGAATGTTGTACTTTAATACAAATGATGTAGGTGTGCACATATATACTAGTAAAGAAATTTTTAACTTACATTTCAATCAAGAGTATGAAATGAATCAATCAACAATTACACACGATTTGAGAAGAGAGGAAGTAGAGAAAGTAGAAGTAAAAAGATATGTTCACGAAGTCAAAAGTGCTTTGTCTGTTTCATACTTGCTGATTCCAATTCTGATTGGGCTATATTTCCTCCGCAAACACTCAATTAATTAATTGTTCTGTCATAATTGCTATATATACAGTGGGGAGCAAAATTATTTGGAAAACTTTAAAGTGAATTTACTCAACAACTAGTGATTATATTCGCAAATAGTTTAATATATTTAAAAGTTCAATACCATGAGATTTAAACTATATACAATTAAAAAATTATCCCTTCTCCCTTTACCCTAATAATTTCCTCATAGCTTAATTTTATTAATATATTAAAATGTTTATATCTTTATTAGAAATAAAATTTTCATTCACAACATTCTGAATTTGATGGTTTTCATATTCTTAGATTTCTGTTAATAAGCTTTTACAGTTTTTTGACCAGGTTATAATGTTTTATTTTTCACTATCCAACAGTTTCTTCATAATTCCAACTGTAAGAATTAGTAAGCAAATAAAAAAGAATTTTTATGTTAATAGCGATGAAAATATTTTTTAATTATATGCTTAAAAACTATTATTATTTGTTTCTAATACTTTTTCAGCTAAATTATTGGTCATTATCATAAAATTCAACCTAATGTATTGGCCTATAATAATTTTTGCGATATTTGTGTCATATTTTAGTTGATATTTATTAGGTTTTTAAGCCATATCTTCCCATCCTCCTATCCTTTCGAAATTTTTTAAACTATAATAAAATCTGGTGACCATAACGATAGTATGAAGTTAAATTTCCGCTTATGAAGCTATGAATAATTTTGGTTGAATTGACCAAAAGTAAGTAAGTATATAAACTTAATCAAAGAAATTAGCGAATTCAATTATTTTTGTATTAATAAGATATTTGCTTTACTAGTATAAATAGTTTATAGGTTATGAACTTTTTGGAACGGAAAATGATCCAAAAATTAAAACTTTGAGCAATAAGCATACATTTGAAATAGCCAACTTTTATATATTATACTACTATCTCGTATTATTATTCTCAATGATCTAAATTTTAAAAGGCATAGTCATTGTACTGTATGGATAAGATGTCCCCCTTTTAACTATCTTGAAAACATCAATTAGTACGAAAATAAATTTGTAATTTATGCTTTAAAAATTTTTATTCCTATTCTCGTAACTTAAAAAGGTTACATAATAAAGCACGGATTACGTGTGAGTTAGTGTTAGGTTCAAAGTATGCCCGAATAATAATATATCATGGTCAATAGGAGAACAATGTCACCTTTTATATATCACGTCCAAAAGTGTATTATGTCTACTGACTTTATAATAATTATTCCGGACCCTGGAGGTGTAAGATAAATTCTAAAAGTTATTAACAAATTATTAATGGATTAGACATGATAGTTATTATCTTCTTTACATCGCGCTTTACACACTTTTATATTTCGCAGTCTAAAAATAATTTCAATTAAAGTACTGTATATATAAAATAACTTGATAATTTCTTGATCAAATGGTTTCCTCGTCCGTTCTATAAGTTTGTATATCGTTAAAATTACACATATAAGGCTTCAATTTGAATACAAAAAGCTTTTTAGAATAGAATTAGAACATGTCATTATTATTTATGCAGGAGAGGAACCAAATGTTAAGGAAATAACTGAAAAATCTTATGTATATACTTTCGTACTGCATTTTTCTAATGAATAGACTGAAAAAGAGAGATGGAAAATTTATTTTCAGGAAACCTAATAATTAACTACAATTACTTGATATTATTCTTAGGTAATTTATAATATTTCTAATTTTTTAATAATATATTTTTAATTATTTATATGATGTTAAAATTTAGGTTTATTTATTGCGGAAATATTGAATTGAATAATTTACAAGGTATTGATATAATGAATTGTTGATAGTGATAGATGAACTTAATGTTCAACCATTGGTTTCTTCAACCAACATAATTTGTATCAAAATCCAACCATTATCCTTGAAAATGTATACATTTACTGATTTTATCTTGAAGAATCTAAAATTTTATTTAATTCTAATTTATAAGTTTCTTTATTCGTATATGGATGAAATTGAAATTTGAGATTGAAATGATGATTTATTCAACAAACTAAAAGGGATAAAAAAGAGATTAGAAAATTAGAAAAATTATTACATAGATTATTCCTTTAATTAGATTTTATGATATTGGACTTGGTTTCTTTTACAAAGTTTGTTATTGTAAAGATATCAAAAGGTTTAATCCATGATCCTTTGGAATTTCACATATTAGTTGCTAATATAAAAACTAATGCGGCACCTTCAAGAAGACGAGATTTAAAACTAGGGATGTTATCAGGTTTCAGTAACCCAGTTTTAATCGAATTTGAGGTTGAAACCGGTTGAACTGAGTTTTATGATTATGTGATTTACTAATAATATTTTAAACTCGAAATCAGTTTTTGAGCATGTTTGAGCATAATTTTATAATACAGTAATATATAAAGAAGTTTTTTTGCACAAAATATGTTACGGTAACATAATCGGAATTGAATTAAATTGCTTGAGTAAGCAAGTTTATTAGTATACATATAAAAATAGTTTCAAAGCATGTTTTAAAATCCGTGTTTTATAGATGAGTTTGAACTGGATTCAAGTTTGTTTGAAAACTTGATTCAATTTTAATAAACTAAATCATCTTCGTCTTTTCACTTCATGAAAAGATACTCATATTAAGTTCCCTTATAATTTAAAGTTATTATATCATTTAAGTCAAGATGGACTATAGAAATTATGATATTAAGGGAGCTTCTATTTGGGTAGTAAAAATTAAAAGTTCAACACAATTATTATCAAATCAAAAACAATCCGTCAGATTGAAATATCGGCTGATAACGAATTGACGATAGTTCCGCACTATTAAAGTTGATTGATTTGAGGATATAATTTCTCTTGATTGGATGGAAATTGTAGCAGATGGAAGAATACTTTAGACAATTTTCTTTTAGTTTACAGATAGTAAAAATATTCTATTACAAAATTAAGTTATGTTTATGATATGTTTATAATTGTGGGCCACATATGGGTAATTCCCTACGAATATTGCAGGAGACTATGAAGTATTTCAAATATTTGATATATAATAAAAAGGGTTTTTTTTTAAAAAAAAAGATATATTTCTGATATATTATCTTACTAAGATATGCAATTTTCGTATGTACTGTATTAAATATATGATTGATTTGATTAATATCAAATAGTAAGAAACTTTCATACAGGCACACCAACTATTCTATAGATTAAATGTATTTAAATATTATTAATTTTTAAGTTTACATTTCGAAATGCTTGTATACCATACTTAGGTAATATATATAAGTAAAGATGACAATCAGATCATATCTTTCACTCATATAAAAATATAATTGTTTAGTAAGAATATAAACTTAATTTTTATAAACCTTTACTAACTAAAACACTATTTTTTAAGAATAAATATTTAGAATACGCTTCTATCAAAGCCATAACAACAAGGCCCAGGATTAGTAAAGCATGAATTACAAGAGAGTTGGCTTCCAGTTCCATCTCCACATAAACAACAAAAGTAATCTGTTCCCTTGTCTATACACAAATATAAGAAATTTATTATTTGAATCAAAGAGATAACCTATATTAAACAAATGAATCCACTTACATTGTTTGCCCGTAGGTGTCATCCATCCACCAAATGGTGAAAAATTTTGCGTTACATTAACAATATTGTCAAAATTAGCAACCCATAATGGACGATTAGAATCCAAAACCCAATTTTTATCTCCAGTAATTGTGGCCCAGTCATTTGCACGCTAAAATTTTTACAGATAATTACATGAGTCGCCGATGTAAATATTATTCTTTGTATATCATATAATAAAGGACGTATAGGATTGGTTACGGGACATTTCGCCGAAATGTTTTCGATAAAATGTTCTTTCGGCGAAATGTCTTTTGGCGAAATGTCCCGATACCAGGATTACATACCGCGTATATACCCCAATTCCACATAGTACCTTCCCATGCGTATTTAAATTCTTGTAAAGTTTTTTGATTCAAAGCTGTATTAGAAGGCGGCCAGTTATTAGACGCTGGATCAGTCTCAACATCTAACCAAACTGTTTGAACTATAATATCTTGACCTCCATTTATCTTAGTGTCATTTATCATTTGTACCAATTGATTGACTTGTTCTTGAGGAGTTTTACAGGTAAAATTTGTAGCTTTACATTCCGGAGTTGGGTCATTAACACAACATCTTGGGATTCCAGTACATGGGAACATATAAACATCAACGTAAGTGAATCCGGCATTAACAGCATTTGTATAGCTTTGGATAAAGGTTTTATCAATGTTACCTCCAGGATTTCCACAAAAAGACTCAAAGTAACCACGAATAATAGCCCGTTCGTAACCAAAGTTTTTAACGCATTTATAGGATTCAAGTGAGACTACTGTCATGGCAGAATCAATAGCAGTGACAGCAAAAACTGATGGAATTGTTAAGGAAAAAATGGCTAATATTATAAGCAAGAATTTCATTTTTTTAAAAAAATTTAATAATAGTCGTCTAGATGTATGTAATTTAATTTTTTCGGAAAAAAAAAAAAAAAAATAATTATATATATATATATAGCATGTTACAAAAAAAGGGAAATCAATTTATATTGTGTAACAACCTGTAACCCGAGGCCCCATTTTGAAACACTTCAAAAAACTAGCAATAATTATAACAGAAAATTAAGCATCAGTGGATTAGATTAATTTAATAATACTAAAATATTTATGATAAAACAATGGGAATTTTATTCCTCAAATTATCACAATTTCGGGTATATAGATAGTAAAAAAAAAGCTAACAAGTGATTCAAATTACAAAAATGCTTAAAACGAACCCAATTTTTATTATTTAAAATGCAAAATAAACACGAATATTAGGACATCATTTAGGACTCTATTGCTTTTTTACTTTTTAAGAAAATTAACTACAAATGTCATGAAATTTAATCAAGACAAATGGGAAAAATGTGAATAAAAAAAATTTAAAAAGTATTTATGTTCTAAAATAGGTATAAAATAAAATTTATTATTTATAAGCTTAAATGATAGAAAAATTACTAAAATAAATACCATATTAATCTATTATTGGTAAAATCCAACTTATAATATGGTCCTATCGTCAGGCCAATTTTTTTTTTGTCACACACTGTATAGTATAGTGCTGGCAAAGAGTAATCGGAAAATATTTTAATCAGTATTTTACTGAAAAAGACTGCAGCTTGTTGTCTTGCCGTATTCTGAGCCTCTTTATGTATAAGTTGATAAAGAATCGATATAAATCGCTGTAAATATCTTGTTTTTTTTTTTAATGCACATGAATTTTTTGACATATTTACTTTTAATAATAATTAAGAAAGAAATTTAAGATCTATAAGATTCATTTGGAAATTCATTTTTATTAACTTTTTAACTCCTTTTTTTTTGGTAATTAGTAACGCATTTCTTTATTAGGTCTTAAGTACAAATAGAAATACATCGGCTTGTACACACTCACGTGATACAAACCTCCCACTAACCTTAATCTATACTAAACTACATACAGATCCTATACGGAAACAAAAGAAATGCCCGCAAACTCAATTTAAATATGTATAATAAAAACCAAAAAACCCCAAAAGGAAATAAAAAAAAGAAAGAAAATACATATCCCCTAGATGCACGACAAACACACAATCAAAAACATTTACAAACTGTCTAAAAATTAACGCCCTCTCTGAATAATCTCAAAATTTATCTCAGGTACCAACTATGTGAAGTTTCATGTGTAAAAATTCAAAATTCCCTTCAGAAATTAATTTTAAACAGCCCTATTCTAACAATGAGAAATTCTAAAATTCTAAGATTCTAAATCCTATATTTTTGTTAGTAATCTTTTTAACGTAAATTAACTTTTTAACTCTACCATTTTAAAGATATAATATGCGCTATACGACTGGGATAATTTCTAATTCATTGATAAAATTTTCTGCGCCTTCCTTCGGACAATATTTCTTGCCCTACATTAATTTTAATGCTAGTCAAAACCGTAAGACAAATTTCTTACATAATCACTGGTGCCTCCAAATCAAACTCATGTTCCCATCGGCCTAATATTAGGAGATCATCGCTGGTACAGTCTTAAGGCATTATTAGAATGAGCCGATAATTTAGGCTGATGGGTAGGTTTGGGACATGGTCAAATTTGGGCTACAAACCTACAACACCTCCAACAATTTTCAACTACATAATCTAACATAGAAATAGTTGTATGAAAACATGGTATACAATAAGTGGGAAGATTTCAACCCTCTTTGATTTCGTATTTTTGTTATGGTTTACTTTAATTGATCATTATATTTCTGAACAATTGAATTCAAAATTTTGTGCATGTAAAATTATAAATCGTAACTAGAAAATGAGTATTAGTATCAAAACAAACTTCCTAAAACTTTTGAATTTTCAAACGAAAAGCAACATTCGCTCAACTTCATCAAATGTCACGGCGAAAAATAATGCAAACGTGAATGTGGATTAATATTTATACCTACTACTGAGAATATTCCGTATAAAATGGGTCATCTATTATAAATAAGATAAAAATCAAAGGAATAATAATATAATACTAATTATTTATGTGAGGAAAATATGGCATACATAATTATTGTTTCAAATCATTTAACATTTGTGTAAATAATTTGGCTGTTTGTAACAAAAAGTGGGCGAGAGCCTGTTTTTCTAGTCTTCAGATTAGTTTGATGGTGAACTAAACCATGATGGTTCGGCATTAAAATGGTGTAATGCCGAAATATATTACAATGGACATGATCTAAAATGGTCTATGTCAATATATATTAATTAATTACACTACATAGTGCCGGATTGTCATAACAAATTGTGTCATTTGCCGTAATGCCGATTTAGTAAATGCTAAATTTGTATAATTTATTGCATTACGGTGGTGAGTGTAATTCATTTCGTGTGATGATGTAATATATTTTTTTTTTTGGTAAATTTGCTAAAAGGATGATCCCGATTCCACCCAATCAAATGAATTCTGACTCTTTTCGTACTAACTTTTAAAAAAAAAGGTTAATAATTTTGAATCTAAGATTCTAATATTGAAAGATTCAGGATTTATTTTGAATCACGAATGAAATCTTCAGTTATAGCATTATCAATAAATCTTGTAAAAGAAATATCGATTCAATATTATATTAAAGGAATGAATAAATCTCTGCAATGCAATCATTTTTGAACAAATACCATTTCAAAGATTTTTTTTACAACGGGACAAATGAGAAATTAATTGAATGGTGAATATGTTATCAACAATCCCAATAAATCAGGAATTTGTAATTACAATTCAATATTTTAAAAATAAAATATTAAATTGAGTTATAACAATTCAAATTTATTTATATATATATACAGTATATATATATATATATTTTAAAAAAGACAATATTAAATAAATATGATGAAATAAATATTCGGATTTTTTGAAAAGCTTTTTTCAGCCAAAAATTGCAGCGCACAAAAATATTTTTGAGATTTAGTACATAATAAATAAGCATTAAAATTTTATTTATCATTCAGTTCCTTTTCTCCTGCATAAATAATAAATAAAAAAATTTTACTAATTCTTAAAAAAAAATTTCGATAAGCCGTAAATTTTGATGATTTAATACTGCAGATTTATCGATACAATTAGAAGATACGATTCATTTTAACCTCATTAAGTTTACTCTCATTACTAAATATTTTTATGCATTGTTTAAAATTAGAAAAACTGATTTTGTCTATTTCCCTATTTATGTGCCACCGATCGATACATTTTGATGCCATTTTATAATGTTGTGTAATCACAATCTATATTTGGCATTCGTGTCTTGTAGCCTTTTTTTTATACGCGATCAAAATGCTATTTTTATGTTGAAAAACTTGAAATTTATAAAAGGGTTTTTAGAAAATAATAATTATGGGCTAATGAAATTATGACGCAAAAAGTAATAAAATGAAAAAATCAAGAAATTTATATTTGGAATTACTTTAAAGATTTTGAAAACTACCAAAGATTTAATATGATCTGATAAGATTCAAGAATAATGCTTATATCTTCTGTAGATGGAATCATGGAAATAGTACTTTTGATTTATTGCATATGAGAAAAAGAAATACATTCATTAAAGAAAAAAAGAGATAAGTTCTATGAAACCAAACGTGTTTTTAATTTCAATAAAATGAAAAACGGGCTGAGGAAACAAATGAAGAGCTTATTTGTTGTTTGCAGAGCCGATTATTTCGTAATAATTATTTAATTATGCCCGATTTGTTAAAAACCTCTTGGAAGGAGTGAGAAATGAACAATTAAACATACATAAGTGGCGTTTTCCTGGTATTGCCACCGTGATCGTTATCGTGCGTCACACAAAATTCGTATGACAAATGATACAAATGATCCGAGGATGATGCATTTCTTTAATAGTTAGTGATGTTAGTGATCGGGGACTTAATTTAACGCCGTCTTTTTTATTTCTCTCTTTCTCGATATTTTCTTTTTTTCACTTTTTTTCAAAAAAACAATGAATAAAGAGGAGTTAAAATTACAGATTAGTGTAGGATCATCATATGATTCAGCAGAACATAAAATAATACTTCCAAATGATGATTCTCATCCATATTTTATTAATACATCACATTTTACTGGAAGAATATGTATTCGTATAAAAGATTTTAAAGGAATAACACCATCAGGTACAACAAGAATCGAATCAAGTCCTTATTTTGAAGGATGTAATGTTAAATATTCTATTCAAGTACAAGGAAGATTTAAAGGAAATAATTTGACAGCAGACGACATAATCTTTGGTGTAAAATATTTGTTTTACAAATTTCAAACATCATTTATAATCACAAAGCATTTACTGAATAATTTTTTTTTTCCTTTAGAATGATTTTGATAAAAAGATTAATTTACCATTGGGATCATCTTTAGGATTAAAAATTCTTCAATATATTGATCCTGGATTACAAGCAGACATTTATAGTGATAAACCATGGGCATATAGCCCATTAGTTTATACCATGAATAAAATTAATTTATATGAAGAACCTGTTATTAAAGATGATAAATGGTTGCCATCATGGCCTTCTTCAAATGGTGAACATATTGAGGAGGATGTAAACTATCCAAGTGAAAGTGTAGAATTCAAAGATGTTTCCGAAAGAAAAAAATACTTTGAAGATGAGACAAACAGGAAACGATTTCAAATTAAAGATAATCAAATATGGAATTTTGATTTCTTTAATTCTTATATAGATTTTAATGATGTTGCTGTAACGGTAATTATGTGAATTTTTTATCTTCATTTAATTGATATATAATGAACCCATTTCTTCTTTTATAGTTACCTGGATTTAAGCTTGGAGTCCTACAATATTGGGAAGGCCAGGTAAATGAATATTTTTATATTTTGTATATACTACATTATTAAACTTGTATCAATACCTTTTATGTAAAATCTAGCCTGTTCGTTATGTGTGTAAAACACGCGACTCTTCGATTGTTTTTTTTGTCGTTGTATTTCAATTGGTTCTTGTTAAAGAAGAAGAGGGTGACAATACAATAACGATGAGTAAAAGCGAGGATATTATTAAAGAATCGAATGGTAATAATGTAGAAGAAATATCACCTGAAAATCATCCGGATATTGTTAATTTTACTCCAAAAACCGGTGCAAGGTGGGCATCACAAAAATCTCCAACATCACTCTTTCCATTTACAAAAAATAAAAAAGATGTTTTTTTATCACCATCTCCAATGTCATTATCACCATCTGCTTCTCTTGATAGTAATAAATTTAATGCGGCTTTCGAACAAGTTGATATGGAAGATGATATCGATTAATTTAATAATCATTATGGAAAGAGTAGTATATAACTTTATTAATAAGAAATTGATTCTTGAAATTACAAAATAAAGTAAACAAAGACATTAACATCTGAAAGAATGGAATCTTTTAAAAAATATATTGTACATGAAGATTTGATATTTACCGTTTATGTTATAGTGCCGACTATACATGGGGGTGAATTAGGTTCAAGCCATGTCGAAATATTACGGCACATTAATTCGGCATTACACCGGTGTAATACTATTTTCATATGAATCTTCGAACAAAGTTTTGATGTAATATATTTCACCATTACGCCGCCTTAATGCCGAATTATCTGAAATTATTACGCCTCCATGTATAAGTGCCGACCATACATAATTACTAAGCTGATCACGTGGTGTACATCTAGTATTACGGTAATCCAGAAAATACTGTACGTATAAACGTTTTTTCTCATTTATTGTTCAATTGGAATTATTTTAAATTATGTATAAATGATATATTACACACACTTTTTTAATTTTATAAATGTAAAATGAGTTACTACATTATATAAAAAACGTTTGTTTATAACTTAATTGATAAATTGAGAAAAACAAACAAGGTTATTCATAATTAACTAAATATAATTATTAGACATTAGATACATTTAAATATTATAATATATTACAAATAAAAGCTTTAGAAATTTGACTTTCTCTTCCTTCACCAAGCTAATTTTTCCAAAAATGATTTTGGATAGGTTCTTACAATCAACTTCCTCACCTCATCCATAACAAAAATAAATGCGGCAAATCCGAGAGGGATGAAGTAAAATTGTATTGGAACCGGTCTAATGAAATTTTTGAAAAAATGTTAACATTGATTACCAACATCAGGATCAATAAAAAAAGAATCCATCATACCTTGTATAAAAGACATTATTAAAGAAAGGCACGTGAAGTATAATCAATGCAGCTATAAGGGAAATAATCATGCCCCCAAATAAATACAAATTTTTGGAAGGTCCCGAAAATGGATTTGCTTGAAATATTGATCTGCGTCGTGTTCGGATTGATAAGAGATTTCCAAATTGCATAATTACTAATGTTATAAAATATACGCTTTGGCCCGTGTACTATTAAAATAATAATTCCATTATTAAATTGTTATTAAATAAAAAATGATTATATTGACACTGAGAATATACAAACATTAAGTTCATTAAGTTCATCTATTGTTTTTCCCATAAATCCATCTCCCCAGTTGTTATATGCTATTAGTTATAATAAAAAAAAATGTTAATTTTTTTTTAAAAAAAATATGAAAATCAATTTCAAAAATTATATCCTTTACCGAATAATGTATCTCTGAAAGTTATTCCACCATAACTGGATAAATATGTGAAGAACATCCAATGTGCAAAGAGCATTTCCATAATACCAATAAATCCATAAGCCTGTATAAGCAATTTGGCATTTACAAGATGATCTCTAGATGCTCTTCGCGGTTTTCGTAACATAAGATCAGACTCGGCTTTTTCATGTGTAAGGGAAAGTGATGGGAATATATCCGTTCTTTTCCCCCCCAAAAAAGATAGTACGAGTTAATATGATTTTAAGATGATTTTTCGTTTATTTTCAGAAAAAGATTGTAAATGTACATACATGCAACAAATTACAATCATAAGAAAGGCTGACAATGGAAGTGGGGTTCCAAGCAAGACATTAACCACCACAGGCCACATTTCAGACCAAGATCCGGCCGGCAAAAGATACAATATAACTTTCTTTAAATTGTCAAACACGAGTCGACCATTTTCCATAGCCACGACGATTGACGCAAAATTGTTATCAAGTAAAACCATATTTCCTGCCGCTATAGCTAAATCAGATCCTGAACCCATGGCAATTCCGATATTTGCTTGTTTTAATGCTGGTGCATCATTCACTCCATCACCGGTCACTCCTACAACATTGTCTCGATGCTGTAGTTCAGTTACCTATTTAATAGACAACATTTCCTTTGTTATAGCAACGTTTTTATACTGAACTAAAAACTTGAATAAGGAAAGAAACTTACAATTTTTAATTTTTGTTCCGGAGTTGTTCTAGCAAAGACTATTTCTGAATAATTTGCAATAGCATCCCAATGTTTAGGAGTTAGATTTTGGGAAAGATCTTTTCCAGTCAATACAAGAGAATTGATATTTTTTTGATAATCATCCTCCTCAGTATCTAAATTTTGACGAATCATAGATGTGCCACTTTTATCCGCTTCAATAATATTGTCAATATTATCCACTTTATTACTCGTAAGAATACCACATTGTCTAGCTATCGTTTCTGCAGTTAAAGAATAGTCACCCGTAACCATAAAAATTCTAACTCCCGCTCTACGGCATCGTCTGACAACTTCAGGAATTTCCGCACGAGGTGGATCTATAATTTGGCAGCGATTAGATTAAGGATTTTAAAAATCATAAGAAATTTCTGCATTTTTACATAAGAAAAAAAAATTCTCACCAACAATTCCTATTAAACCAACTATACATAAATCCTTATTAAAGGATAAAGCTAAATTTGTCATCTCAACATCATTTTTTGACTTTCCAGGGAACATATATGTTGGAATAATCTTCTTCGCCAGTAAAAGTACACGTTGGCCTTTCCTTGACCATGAATCTTGAATAGATTCCAACAGACTTTTACTTTCATGATCAAGCATCTTTTCATTTCCATCTGGTTGAAGATAGGAAGAACAACGTTCCATTAAAATTTCAGGAGCACCTTTGCAAAAAAACACGAATTGTGAGGTTCCTAGGTCATTATATTCGTCACTAGAGCGGTGAATGGTGATTGCGAATTTATTTTTAGAATTAAATGGGACTTGATAGATTGTTTTAAACTCAAGACGATCAGCTGTAGTTGATTCTTTTGGAAATAAATTAAATAATATGAATAATGATTTTGAAGATGATGAAAAATATAATCACTTATACGCAAAATACCTTTCAAGTTTTCAGCAAAACGAAGTAGACCAGAATCTGTAGGATCCCCATTCACAACCCTTTCATATACTGGAAGATCTATTGAAGCGGGGTCAAAACCGGCAGAGTTACATAAACAGGCAGCTAATTGTAAAATTCTAACTGCCTTTTTTTCTGAGTGGTCGGTAGAATTCAATACATCCTTGCATTCTTGAGTTTTCATCTCCTTGGTAACAAAGCTCGCGTTATTCACAAACATTCTGTTCTCTGTAAGAGTGCCAGTTTTGTCCTAAAATCAATAAAATATTAATTATTATTTTAAAATCGAAAAATGATTTATAAATTCTTTTTACTTACAGAACAAATAATAGAAACACAACCAAGAGTTTCCACAACGGGAAGCGTTTTACATAAAATCTTCTGACGAAAAGAGCGCTTGGCAATCAAGGTTAGGCATAATGTGACGCATACAGGCATCCCTTCGGGTACGAAGGCAACAATAACGGAAATAGCATTCACAAGCATGGCGGAAAAGTTTAAGAAACCTGGGTAAGACACCCTTAACCATGTAGCCCACCTAAAAGTATTAAAACGCAAGGTAAATAAATAGAATATAATAATATAATAAATATAAACTAATAATAACAAATTTAATTTAAAAAAAAAAGACTTACAAGATCATAAGAATTACTCCTGTGCTAATGGACAATGCCGCAATAACCAATACAAAACGAGTTATTTCTTTTTGAAGAATTGTAGTTTCTGAATCTGTAGCAGTTGACAACTTAGCAATCCTGCCAAACACGGTATTATCCCCTGATATGTGAATATAAAATTAACAATTGTAAAAGAATTGCCAAAATCGAACAGAGTAAAACTAATGAAGTTATTACCAGTGGCGACGACAACGCCCCTTCCAGTTCCATTAGTACAATGAGTACCAAGCAAAGCAATGTTTTGTGTTTCGAGATAGTTCTCATCTGTAGCTTCCACGGTGGCAGTAACTGGTGCGTTCTCTCCGGTCAATATTGATCGATCAAATTTCATATCGCCTGTCACTTCCACAAGACGCAAATCAGCTGGAACTTTGTTACCCATATTTACTTGAACAATGTCTCCAACAACAAGATCTGCAAGTTTCAGAGGTTCATATAAAATTTGATTTGATCAATTTCATTCACTCTTGTTGGTACGGAAAGATTTCATTCATAGGATTGTGATAATTAACATTACCAGTCGCAAGTACTTTATGAACTTTTCCATCACGAATAACGAGAGTTTCAGAGGGAAGCATATTTTTAATCGACTTCATCACCTTTGATGTTGACCAGTCTTGATACGCACCAAACACGGCTTGAATAATTACTACAATTATCTATTCATATAAAGATAAATTAGGAGGCGAACGAGAAAAAGGAAAATAATATTTTTAATTAAATTCTTACCAGAACCACTCCCAGCGCAAGGTTCAATGGAGCTGGATTTGGCCTACCAAATGGTTGATATGACAAGATCATGATAATAGCTGCGAACCAAAGCAAACTACAAAATCCACCAAACAAATAGCCAAGGATTTTATATATTACATTGTTTTTTGGGGAAGAAATTATGTTTTTTCCATCATGTTGAAGACGACGGGTAACTGTTTGAGAATTTAAACCGAGGTTTGCATTGCTTTCAACTCGTTGCCAAATCAAATTTACTGGAAGGGTGTGATAATCAAGTTGTGCGATTTCATCTATTTATAAAAAAGGTAAGCGTGTATGTTAATCATCCATCTAAAATGTTCTCACGATAATTTGGAATCATGGAATACCATCGGGAGAAATTATGGGTTTTTCTTTCTTTAAATGGAGTTTTCGAGCCTGGATACTTTCCGAAGTCTGAATGGATCTGGAGGAATTCGAAATATAATTCAATAAAACATTTGAGAGTCGTGACACAAAATTAAAATTAACTTACAGAGTACGATATTTAATAGATATTGATTTTTCCAAAGTTAATTGTGGTATAGAGGTAGAAGCAGCCTCGACATTCTTATTATCATCTTCTATAATATAATCAACATCATTTGAATTTGAAGGTAATTGTCCCTTCTCCTCAATAGAAAAATCAATCACGGGTTCGCGTAATTTTTCAGTCATCGTACCCGTTTAACTATGTCAAAAAAGAAACAGAAAAATGATGAATGAATAAATCCTTCTAATAAAGAAGGGATTAAATAGATGTATATATATACCAATAAACAAATTATTATGAAATATTTTTGAAAAAAAGAAAAGTAACATTTCAAAAGAGTGCTATATATTAGAAATTTTTTTGATCAAACCGATAAAAGCACAATAATACTTCGGGTCATTTTGCCAAGAAGTTGTTAAAATTAATTTAATGAAATCATGATCCACTTTAATATATCCAATATCGGTTAGTTTTGTTGATCTCAACTTCTATTCGAAGAGCATAATCTGAAATCTTTGGGAATTCTTCCTTGGAATTCTGTCAGCGATTGGTGATCATTTATTATTTTGTAAACATGTTTCGCTAAAAATAAAGTCCAATCACATAAGAATTAAAAAAAATGATTTTACGCAACGAAAAAGAAGTAAAGATTTCAGTAATAATAATAAAAATTAACTGGAAATATCAATTTAATCACGTCAGATGATGAAATAATCCCAGTCAGTAAATGTTATACCGTATATAAGTAATTTAATTTATCATTTGGCATTTAATCAAATTTCAAAAAAGTGGATAAAATATTTGTATTAAATTTGGTTTTTTTACTACATAAATATTGTTATCGAACAACACGTTTTGAAATCGTGAATAGATGAATAGATCTTAAGATCTTAAACGTGAGTAGACGATTTTTAAAAGTCACTGTTTAAATAGATAGGTAATATATTTATAGTAGTTCATATTATCTTTTAATGGAACAATGGGATCTTTTTTTTTTTGACCACTAATATAATCTTGATATATTCATAGAATTTTATCGTTTTACGATTACCTTAACTTGATTAAGTCAAACTGTGTGTTACAAATAAATTTTAGCTGTCAAGCGTAAGATAAACAATAATCATATGGAAATCTGTTTGCATATTCCGCGCCAATTATAGGCAATTGAAATCAGTCTCTTCAGCGTGACAATCCGGGACATGTACAGTATGCAATCGTCATTTTGCCTATTCAGCCACTTGCAATTTTTAATTCAAATTAATACATTGATTCAATAAATGAAAATTTAAATGGGGAGGGAGGCGTTGATATTGTTGATATGAAATTGAGAATTTACGATTCCTGTACCAACGAAAAAAAAATCCCTAGTATTGTTAAAATGTAACACCAAATTTGGAATTCCACTAGAGAAGTGTAGATATGTAAATTCAAGATGTTAATCTTTCATTTATTTTTAAGTGAGAAGAATTTAAGGACATGGCTGCAATTTCGGTTCTGACATGAAAAAATACATCTACATGGTACAAAAGGCAATCATAGCTTACTTCTAAGTTTCTCATGACAGCAAAGTGCTATCGACCAGTCCAATAGTCAGACAAACTAAGATAATGTCTTTGGTCATACTGAACGAAGCAGTTAAATTAATTTGGTTGTTTCCCAACTCCCGTGCCAGAAGTCGTCCGTAATTAATGTTCACAAAAGAGTATCTTCAAAGAGGCAAATATAAAATTTCCAGTATCTGAAGCTGACTTTCATTCTTCATGAATGGTCTTGTTCATAATTTTTTTCAATATATTTTTACTATCACGTTCCTTATCATTAGAATATACGTATCAATTATATATAGTTGAGGCAACTTCTACTACAACCACTGAAAAGAAGAGAAGATTCTGGAAGCAACATCGAATATTTAATATTAAACTACTCGATTTCATAAGATCATTAATAAATAAACTCTTTTTTTGAAAGGGTAAAGATCAGGACTTGCAAAATTCTATTTCTTTTTTGTTTTCTCAATAGTAAAACTATTAACAGCAATAATTATAATTGCAAGTGAATAATAATTTACAATCTGACTGAAATTGCTTTAAACTTCCGATAGTACTTCTAAGAAAATGAAATCAAAAGAAAATCTCACTAAAATCTTCACGAAAACGAGAGTTAGCAAGAGAGCCAAACAATAGATCCAGTAATAAATATCCTTTACTTTTATCAGTTTATTTCAGTAAAAGTCCAATTTTATTATGTATAAAATAATAATACAGTTTTGAATAATTTCAGTTTAGCTTTTTGTTAATTTTATTTAGAATATTTTATTTATTAAAAGAATTTAATAAATTTTCAGTATTAATGTTTAAGTGAAATACTCTTTTTTATATATACATATATAAAGCCTTGATTTATATTTAAACCAAGTTTCAATCAACTTGTTAGCAATACGCAAACTTTGTGATATGAATCCAAGACTGAAGAACACGAAAATGGTATGCTATTAGTCAAAGATGGAGAATTCATAGAAAAAGGTAATATTTTCTACCTAATTCCAATATCGCAAAAAAGCAACAAGTTTTTCTGATATTTTGCTCATGATTTTTAGACATTTCACTTGGCAGAATATCTGTTCTGTCGATCGGTGATTTGCCGCATACGCTCGGTTTTTTGCTCATTAAGATGATATAATTAAACGCCAAGAGTTCAGTTGCTCCGAATGGTATATGCCGTAAATTAAGGATTAATCCTGATATTATATGATTAATATTATTTGCACCACTGACGTTTACAATATTATATATAATCTTTATACTATCTTTATTCAAAAATTAGAAAACCATCTAATCTGAATAATTTGAGTCTAAAGGATTGCTTTTTCTTTTAAAAAAAAAAAAATAAACAATTAAATTATACAATTTAATGCAATGTTATAAAATGTATAACCTAAATATCTTTTACTAACAAATATTAAAATATAAAGGATTAAATATTAAGACCTCGATATACCGGTATTTTCCCACTATATGTGAGGACATATAAATGTCGGTATAATTTAATATAACGATATTTTTTAAATTTTTTCATATGAGTCCCGACATATCGTTATATAAAGGTTTGATAAAAAATTTTATCCGTAATTTCTGTAAAAACTCCGTGATTATGATACATTTACGGAATTAACTTGGAATAAAAAAAAAAACACGGAATAAAGTTTTTATAGAGTCTATAATTAGTTTGTTTCATCATACTACCATTAAGTTTTGTCTTCGGTAGAAACACTGTCAAGCTTACTTTTCTTCACAAAGAAATAAGATTGGCGGTCAGTTTTGTTAAAAAAAATATTTTGTATATTATTAGTATACCAGGTAAGAAATTAATACATGTGAAATTTTTGGAAAAAAAAATAAAAGTAAAATAAGAGCCAGGTTACCGGATCATTAACAAAATTTTTATAAAAATTATGGTATTTAAGGACACTTTTTTATTTTCGAAGATATTTCTAGTGATTTAGAAACGTTGACTATTAAAATAGACTCGATAAATTAATCATCATATAAAACAAGTAAAAAAACAACGAAAAAATGATTAATGTCATAATACGGTTTCATTGAATACGCATCATTAGAAAAATGTCTTAAAATTATTCGGTGAACGAAATGATAATACCCGGGATATTTGTCTTTTATTCGGGCCTGTGTGACATAAGCTAAATATGAGTGTATCACGTACTCCTGAATTACGAATTACAATTGCATAATCAAACTTTTATTTAGTGTAATTTAATAACCAAAAACATACATATATGTATCCTTGTTTTGAATTTTATGCATTATTAATAACGGATAGTATCCATACGTTGTCAACGCTTCTTTCAACTAAAATGCTTTCTTTGTTCCTTCAACTCCAAACTAAATCTTGATCACGTTCTTACACTTCAATGGGGGGTATCTGATATCACATCCAGTATTTAATAAGTAGTGACTTGATTCGGTTAAATCTCTAAAATACAATTATTTCTAAGATACAATTAAAAATTTATAGTTATTCTTTTTGATTAAATAACATCAATTATCATAAAAAAAATAATTAATTATACCTGATTTAAAGTAGATGCCATGAACTTTCTTTCAACGCAATGTTACGTTAGTACCGGCGATTAGATTAATCAATTTATTAGTTGTTTTATAACTAATATCTTGACTCGTGGCATTTGACATTAGACTTTAAATTAATCAAATTAATCTATTTCCTTAATCGATAAATATATAAATACCAAATTAAGTTGATAATTAATTAATTATTTATTTGTTTATTCATTCATTTATTCGTGTTTCTTATTTTTTATATGCGAATAAAAAAAATTTATCATAAAATAAATAAATAATTTAATATTTGATTTATAAAATTTAAATTAACTATACCCGTACCGCATTGTACAAGATATTCTCCTTTTAAGAGTTCCCCCACTTAAAATTGTTTTTCTCAATATACAGTATCAGATTCGTAATATGTAGGTTTATTAATAAAAATCAGCATATTTAATAGTTATTATAAATCAAAAGTTGTACGCAGGGTATTATACAATTTTAATCCAGATATTTTGTATTATACCTGCCCATGCTTTACTAAAAATGTAACACTAGAAATAATATTTAAATAAATTAAACTCATGAAAAAATCAAAGCCGTCAAGAACTTCTAACGGTAGTTATAATTATTTTTAAATAGAGTAGAAAAAGTATTATAATGAAATCTATTTTAAAGACCAATATAAAGTGTAAAACAACAGGATGTCAACAAAACAGAACTTATAGCAAATGAAAAAAAAAAAATTGAAAAAATGAAAAAAAAAAAACTATCCGGCGCTATCAATGCTGTGTGAAAAAAAAAAAATAAAAGTTGAATATAATATTACTATAATGATTATAAAGTTTACGTCGTTCTAGACAAATTTAGGTTGTGATTATGATTGGTACATTTATTGTATACCTTTTGATGACAGCAGATCGAATTATCTGGGTTATCTGGCGAGATCTGATCTTTTTTCCTTTTAAAAGTACTGAATATTTAATCTTAAAAAATTCGGACCTCAACTATTATATTTTTCTACAAGTACAATGCGCTTATTACCTCAAATTTTTGCATATTTTATTGAAAAATATTAATTGTAAAATTTATTTTTATAATTTTCAAAAAAACGAAATTTATAAGCTGCGTCGCGCACAATCACCCGTCAGGTATGTATAAAAATTGTTATTGTTCATGACATGTATGCCATGATAAATTATCAAAACTTTATTACCAAGGCCCAAACATGAAATAAATCTACTGGTACGTAAGTTTGTTTTGCAATGCAAACAAACATTTACAAAGAAAAAAAAGAAAAACAGTAAGTTAAAAGAAACTAGAAAAGGAAAAAGAAGCGTCGAGAGGTTAGAAAACTATATAAATGTACTACCTCATGACTCTTTTATTTATTATTTAAATATTCAATAACAAATAATATTAAGTGTAAGTAACCATTATTCCTATTTAAGACTTATAATATACAAATATATATAAATGTATCACTATCTGCATTTAATTTTAGTTTTCTCTAAAATTCTTATTATTATCAAGCCGGATTATAAATTGTAAAAGTAAAGTAAAGGAGTGTAAAGGTTACTAAGGAATGTAAGGGCAACATAAAGACTTAAAGGTTATAGATAATTTATTACAATTTTAAAATTAACAAAATAAATGCTTTTTAACAAATAAATGCTTTTAACAATATTAATGAAAAATAAATATAATTTTATTATATAATACGCATCATTACCTAATTGTATTTAGCGATTGTAATATACATTTGGTTTTCTGATACTTTGATAATGAACTTAAAAAAAGAATTACAACGAAATTACTAAGATATCACAAAATGTAAATATTTTATTTTAATTTATCGATAAGAAGATAAGAAGCCTTTTTCCTTTAATTTTATTCATTTTATTATTCAAAATATTCGGAAAAATAGATATAAGATAATGCAAAGTTGCAAACTTTTTGGCAATCATATACTTATCCATTGTATCCATAAATAGAATTTTATTTTACAATATCTTTTATAAATTTTATTTATACAAGAACCAATAAAAAGTTTTCGTGTAAAAATTTCTTTATAACGCAAATCTATCCAAAAACTTCATTTTCGGGTAATTAAAGTTTGAAATTTATAATTTTATCACCAGAAATTCTTAATATGGCACACAGGTAATTACTACTAGATAACAAGCCCATATTATAAAAAGGGGGTAAAGACTTTTTTATGGTTCATTACCAACAAAAAAAAAAAAATTATATATATATAAATTTATTTATATACATATTTATATATACATATACCAAAAAAAAAAATTCGATTCTCAATTTCTCATTTTTTTCCTTCAAATAAAACCATAATGTCTCAATTACCTCGTTTTGAAAATCTTACCGTTCCATATCAAATTAATGAATATAGAAGAGAAAAGATGAATCTAAATTATTATTTAATTGTTGAAAAAGTCGTTTCAACTTTAATTGATGAGCCGACCTTAGTCAGAATCGAAAAATATATCACTCTTTCTCTCTACGATCTTTTAATTCCGACAGAGAATATTAATGGTAAAGTTCCAAGACCGCAAAATAGTTATATAATATATCGACGTAATTACCAGGCAAGACTTGCCTTGTCTGATGAACCAAATGCAACTTTAAACAAAATTTCAAAAATTACATCAAGCAATTGGAAGAATGAATCACTAGACACAAAAAAAATTTTTGATATTCTCGCTGAATGCGCAAAAAAAGTTCATAAATGTATTTTCCCTAATTACGTATATAACCCCAAAAGACATGCTACAACCAAAACTCCGATGATACCAAAAAATAAAATTTATTGGCAAGATCCTCTGGGAACACAATTTTTATCTAAACAACAATCATCTAGTAAATCACGTGATTATCGTACACCACCGCAACATCCTTTAACAAATAAAGTACAAGATTCTTCGTCGTTTTCATTGTCGTTACCAAAACCCCTTTTAACATTCGAAATTAATCAAGATCTCTTGAAATCTTTTGATAAAGATATTTGTAAAAAATTCGATATAAACGTGTAAATTTTTTTTAATTTTATTATGACCAAATTTATTTTAATTTTATGTATATATTAATTGGAGCAAAGAATAGTTATGAATTTTATTTTTAATTAATATACAGTTGTTTATAAGTAAATAAATAAATAAATAAACAAATAAATAAGTAAATAAATAAATAAAAATTCTAAATTTTTTTACCCATTCTTTTTATAAATAATTCCTAAAGTATTAACATAATAACCACCGCTACCATAAAGACCGATCATTTCAGTCTCATCATTAGGAACTTTTAATAAATGATCTTCTCCCCCATGTCCACCAAACCATTCACTACTTCTACCTAAATTAGTCTTGATTTCAAACCCATCAATATACCAACCGGAATTACCTTTTATTTCAACAATAATTTCTCCTTCTTCAAATACAAATTCTTTTTCAGTACCTTCTCTATCATCCGATCCAATCTTTAATTCAGTATTATCAGATAAAAAGAATTTAATTGAATCAATATAATAATCATATTTAACGACCATTCTTTCTAATGAAACATATCCTTTTTCTTCACTGAATTGGTTAAATAAAACATTAATTTCGCTATAATTTTCATCAACCATTCCTAAACAATGAGATTTATATAATATTCCAAATTCGGGTAAAATAATTTTACTTTCTTCTTGATATTGTTGTAAATCTTCTATGCAACATTCTGTTTGATTTCTAGCTATAACTTTCAATTTAATAACATTATTATTATCGCCACCATACTTTTCCTTGATTTCTGATATTTCTAATGTAGCCTCAGTTTGATCATTTTCAACATAATCTATGTAACCAAGAATATTATCTTCAACGTAAAATTCAATTAATGAAATACCTGCAGGACATTTAATTAATAAAAAATCATCTAAAATCCAAAAAGTTGCTTTAATATTATTAAGTGAATTCGAGATTGGTGGATCTAAAGGTAAACGAAAACATGGATGATATCTATATCTTACGGCATCACACCTATGCCAATGTGCTCCTTCTTCATCAGATGGTGTTATCGGTGAAGGATTATTTGGTTCTTTAACTGTAAATGTACGATTTAAATGATTAAATCCTCTTGACATAATTCCACTTGGCGTATGAGGTGAACCCAAACTATGTCCAACTTCGTGTAAAAATGCTCCAATTCCGATATTACAACATTTCCACCAAGTTCCACATTCTCCAGCGTCATTAGCCAGTTTATTTTCATCAATAGAGATAGGTTTTTGAAAGCAACTACAAACATCCTCAAGATGTTTTGGCCAAGCATGAGTTAAATGACTACCAAAAATTCCTAATTGAATATTGTCGTGTCCACCTCCTAATGCTGCATGACCTCTAATGTATTTCATATTGGGAGAAGCGTCATAATGAGAATCTAAAATTAATCCTGCGACATAACACTGTTTATCAAATGGTGGTCCATATTCTCTTAAACTTTCCAAGAAAATAGCATATAAATCTTTTTTATCGTCAATCCTATTAGGACTTTGTTGAGCTATTTCTGGATCTAAAATTTGTTCTAAAGTATAAGAACTACGAATTATATATATTTTTGCCGTTTGTCTTAATTTAAAATCTTGATTAGAAAGTGTATCTTCTGCCCATTCTTCATCTAACCTAAAGACTCTTCTTCCAAATCCATGACGATTCATTTGTTCCGCTGTAAATGCTTGCCATAAATAACCGGAACAACGGAATTTTGCTTTAACAGCTTCTAATTTACAATCATCAGGATCTTTTTCTTCAGGTGCATCAATGATTTCATTAGAATCTTTTGCTACAAGAATTGCAAGATGTATAGGAGGATTTTGTAATAATGGAATATAATTTACTTGAAAATTTGTTATTAGTGGTTGTGAATCGGCAGAAAATGGTTCAGTATCAAGGATGAATTTAATATTATTTAAACCTGGGTCAAGGTGTACTAAACATTTGAAATGTGAATTAAAAACTTGCCAAGTTGTGGATGGAAAATTATCTGAATGATGTTCAACTGTAATATTTGATTCAAACTCTACATCTTGTGGACCTGCTCGTCCATAAACCAATAAGATACGCTACGTTAAAAAAATAAATAAATAAATAAAATAAACAAGTAATAAAAATTGAAATTTGTTTTAGTTAACGTTCAATTAATTTTTCTAACCTGATGAACTAATTCATCATTTTCAATGTTAATTATGAAGGGAGCATAAGTTGAATTTATTTCCATTATAAAAAGAGAATTTTGAAAATTGAATTTCGAGTTCAGAAGGCTAGTTTTAGAGAATTTTCTATATCTAATACGTTTTTTTAAGGTTAGCGTTAAATTTGGAAATATTTTGGATGATCATAAACATCAAAAAAACGCAAATATTATTCAATTCACGTGAATTCTTTTATTAGAAAACAAATTAGTCGAATTATTTTTACAATATATTGTTATTATTCTGAAAATTAAAAAAAAAAAAATGAAATAAATAAATAAATAAACGTAAAAAAAAAGGTTAAAAAAAAACAATTCTATAATATTAAATAATTTATGCTATATTATATGTTATATATATACAATATGAAACATGATAACCCATTTAAAAATCCCGTCCAAAAAAAGTTATCAAATCAGCATTAAATTCCTTTAAAATAAAGCCCATATATTAAAAACTCATAGATCTAATTCTCAGACTTTCTTCATTTATTACTCTTATTTCTCCTCTTTCTCTTACTCTTTCAGCCATACCACCTCTTTGATTTTCCAAAGGCAATCCCTTATAAGTGTAACCTTTAAATGCTAATTCTTTCCTCATCTTTAGAATATCTTTACCATGATGTTTATCTCTTAACATTGGATCTTTCGGTTTTCTTTCAACACCTCCAGGTGGCGCTAATGGATTATCATCAATATCATCTTCAAAATATCTTGTATCAATATCTGATTTTAATTGTGGTCTAAATGGTGGCGTTGACTTATGTAAATTATCCCAATCAATTCCTTTAAACCATGGGTGTGATTTAATTTCTGATGCATCACCAAGGCCTGGATTTGTTTTACGACCAGCCATATAAAGTCCATTTGGTTTTGTTGTTGAAGATGATTGATTTGATCCTATTCGATCTTCTTTTTCACATATAAGACGTTCAATTAAATCTTGAACTTCACGTGAAACACGAGGACGTGCTGGGAAATTAAGATATTGACGCCAATTAATAATCTTTAGACGAGTCGTATGACGAGATTTGGAGCAAAATGGAGGATATCCGTACAACATTTCAAAAATAATAATCTATTCCCAAAAGAAAAAGATAAATGTTTGAGTTAAATTCTTTAATAAAGTATTAAAAATGTTGATTAACATCATGATACTTACTCCTAAACTCCACCAATCACAACCTTTATCATAACCCATTCCTCTTAAAACTTCCGGAGCCATATAATTATTTGTTCCAACAACTGAAAATGCCATCTTCTTTCGGTGCTTATCTCTCCAACTTAATATTCTTGTATTAGGGATATCATCATCTGATCCTTCATCATCAGACCATTGATTCATCCACTTAGATGTTTTATGTTTTTTAGCCATTGCTTTTGATAAGGTATCTGTTTCAATATCAACTCCTGTTTTACGTAAAAGATCTCTTCTTTGCTGTTCATAATATTGTGAATCATGTACCCAATGGAAATCGGTTGCTAGCCCAAAGTCCGAAAGTCTTATATGTCCTTCAGCATCGAAAAGGAAGTTATCAGGCTAAATAAGAAGAATAAATTTTTTTTAGTATATATATATATGTATATATTTTTTAGTTAAAGAAAAAAGAATATTATATCACTTAAAATTCACCTTAATATCCCGATGAATATAGCCCATTTTATGAGCTTCTTCAATGCATAAGACCATTTCAGCGACATAAAATTTGGCAAATTCCTCTTCAAATATATCTTTTTCAATTAAAAGATTTAATAAATCACCACCAGGCATATATTCCAAAACTAAATATAAATGATCAGCATCTTGAAAAGAGTATATTAATTTAACAATCCATTGAGCAGTTTCAGCAGCAGCAGTTAAAAGATCCCTTTCAGCTCTAACATGACCTTCTTGACCTTTCTTTAACATATCAGCTTTTCTCATAATTTTCATAGCATACACAACACCGGTTGAAATATCACGAACTAATTTAACGACACCGAAAGCTCCATGGCCAACAGTTTTGATCATTTGAAACGAATTAATCGTAATCTTTTTACGTAATAAGCGCATATAATCAGATTCCAAATTAATCCATTCTTGTCTTATGTCTCTTTTATCTTGGTCCGAAATTTTCATATTCTCAAGCTCTGTCTCTAATTGCATACGACGTTTGGATCTTCCCGAAGGTTTTTTTAGTATTCCATAGAAATAGTTTTCAAAATAAACTTTTGCAGCAACTGATTTTTCAATTGTAGCTAATGAAAGAACTATTTCTTGATCATTATCATTATTATTAATAGGGAGTTCATTTTTAACATTCTTTTTAATCACAACTGTTCCACTTTTATTTGTCTCAATATCAGGAACTAATGTCATTCCATCAAATTTCGAAAAAGTTTTATAATGTTTACGAGTATCTAGAACAAAAAAAAAGAATAAAAATTAAGTAAAAATATTTTATATGATTAAAATAATAGTCTTATATTTTATTTCTTACCTGGACTTTGACCCCAGTTAATTAAAACTTCTTCAGCTTGTTCTCCACTTTCAGCATGAATAAGGTGTCTATATGTGACGTAAGCGAAAATAATTTTTTTTTTTTAAATTTAACCTAAATTGACTTAATACAATGAAAGTCAGCCATGATATCATTTAAAAAATATCCTTACTCGAAATCTTGAGGTGCCGATATGTCATCTTTATTAAAGCGTTTTTTCATAAATGTGCCAAATTGTACTGGAACTTTGAAAATTCATATTAGGTTACATAATATAAAAAAATTTTTTTATTTTTTAAAACAATTTTCGAAACAATCATTTTTATTATCATTTTACCATTCATTCTAGTAGCAACATAATCAAGAATTTCATAAAATCTTGGAGAACTTATCGAATTACGTTTATTTCCGCCGTTTCCTCCTGGAGATTTTGCTCTCCGTGTTGGAGAAGGAAGATTCATAGCGGCTGACTTTCTTCTAAACATGATAAATCGTTAATTATTAAATTATATTATTAGGTTGACGTTAATTAATTATCGTTAGAAAGCTCGTCAACGTAAACGTAACGTAATTAAATAAGAAAAATTTTAAACATTTCGAATTGAGTAATGCTGTGCGACTCATATATGTAATAGGGGAACTAAGGAGATAAAAAAACAAATATGATGAAATCACAACTGATTCTGAGATCCGAGGGGGAAGCTTTTTTACCGTGATCATCGAACATTGGATTTGGCTTTTTACGGACTTTTCATTAGGGTAATGTTACCGAAAATGATAAAATGATAACATACGAAGGAGTTGGACTCCTTTTTTTGTCCGTCATGACACGTTAAACTATGCATACATACTTAATGTTGGGGATTTTATAAATGCTAATTACAAATTCACAGGTCATGTGTCAGACTTTTTTATTTTTAGAAAATTATGGTGACACAAAATTTGACACAAATTGGTTTTCCCATAAAACCCCAACGCTAAATACTTTTATTTATAAATAAAAAAAATTTTTTTTATATTACAAAAGGAATAATGAAATAAAAGGGAAATATTAAATGGTGTACAAAGAAAGAGTTTATGAAAAGAATTAATTTAAGGAAAAAAAAAAAAAAAATTATGTAAATAAATTAATTAATTAATTATGAAACAAGTTCGATTTGCCACTGTATTTTTTGTAATAAAAAAAATTAATTTAATATAAAAAAAATTTTCAAAAACAATTTCAATTTTTCATTACCTGATGAAGATCTTCTTGTCCATCACCATGTATAATAACTTCTTGATGTCCAGCAGAATTTTTAAATTCATGACTTTTTAAAGTCATTTTATTAAGATTATGACGTAAATTAATTATATCACTATCCATAACGTAACCCGGACTATCATAATATAATGTGCTGTGACGTTGGATGATCCAATTAGTCCTTGGATCTGTTAATGTCCAAACCCATGCTGAAGAAAATTTAGTGTAAATTTTTAATTAATTTCTCCTGCAAATAATAATTTAATTCATGATCTATTTTACTCACCTCCCGATAAATTTAACTGACCTTCATCACCAAATAATGATTCTCGTGTTACTTCATGAACAAGTTGAATCATTGAATTTGATGAAATAGGATCCCCGGGTGCTTTATTCTGTCCATAAGCAGCTGTGATTACCCAAACATCATTACCACCTCGTTTCCAACCACTACAAAATACCTATTATTAAAGGTAAATTTTTAGAATATTTTTTTTTAAAAAAATTACATTGAATTAATTAGTTACCTCAGATAAATTTGATCTTAGTATATCAGGTTTATGTTTGTTTCCGTGTGATAAATATTGACCAGTAACAACATGTTTTAATGCTATCCTTGATCCATATCTAATTTGGCCTTTATGTTCTATCATAGTATCATGAAAAATTTCAATAATTTCATGCATAGAAGTTTTTTTTTTAATTTTACTCCTAAAAACATTTCTGGAAATATCATCGGGACAAGCTTGAATTAGACAAGTTTTTTGATCTTGAACATTTAAAACGAGAGAATTATCACAAAGCGAAAGAAATTTCGCAATAAATTCCACTACATTCACTTCTGTATCATATTTAATATTCTTTAATTCTTCAAATGCTACTTTACATTGTAAGGTATAAGTTATATGATCTTTTAAATGGTCCGACAATTCTGCGAATGAAGATATACCTTCTTCAGGTATAGGAATTGTATTATCAATTTTTAACATTGCTAATTCTAACATGGAATGTTCATCATGAATCCCACGAAGTAAACAAAAAAAGCGAAATTCTTTTAACCATTCTTCGGGATTTTGTGTCCCATTATATTTCGATGGACAGTCCATTTAAATAAAAAAAAATCCAAACAAAAAAAAAGGAAAGAAAATAAATATTAGAAAAATTAAAAAAAAATTAAAAAAAAAACAAATGATTAAAAATGGTATGAGTTAAGCTTTTTTTTTATATGAAAATTCATGGCAATTAAACAGGTATGATCTGATTAAAGAGGTGACATTATAGACTTTGTACTCGAACACAAATATTTATTATTGGTATCTCATTTAATCTCACAAATATTTTCACCCTTAAAAGTAAACAGTTTCAAAATTTCGGATTGACCTGCAAGAAAAATTTCTTTTAAAAAAAAGAATATTAAGTCTTCATTATAATAATTATAATAAATATTTTAAAATCTTCAAAATCTTCGAAAAGAATTTCGAATATTCAAATTTTTCATTATAAAATATATAACGAAAAATATACTCTTTATTTAAACTTTCGGTTATCCGGTTTGCACAACTGATTGGCTAAATAAAGCATTTGTTTATACATTCTTGCAGATTTGAAATAAATAAAAAATTTTGAATTTTACTTTACCAAAGTTAGAAAAAAACTTTAAAAGTATGAATTATTTTTTTCACAAAAACTATTTTGGGCACTTAATGCCTAATAAATATCCTATTTTGGATATTTTCTTTTTTGTACAATACTTAATAATAAAATATTTTTAGATCAA
Organism: Rhizophagus sp. LPA8_4_AMF; assembly: GCA_021464525.1. Classification (NCBI taxonomy): domain Eukaryota; kingdom Fungi; phylum Glomeromycota; class Glomeromycetes; order Glomerales; family Glomeraceae; genus Rhizophagus; species Rhizophagus sp. LPA8_4_AMF. The sequence continues at coordinate 9,817 of JADRCO010000109.1, read as the reverse complement.
TTAAATAAGTAATTGACGTTATCTAACTTTATTATACAAATATTACTTACTAAGCATTTAAGATTATTCCACGCTAATGCTAATTGGATTTTTCATCGAATATCAGAATATTTAGAATATTTGTAGAATCGTAGGCGTTTGTGTGCAAGTTACGGTAGATTGTACTGTACTGTCAGCTGATCAAAAATTCGTACAGCTTATTGTAACTGCATAATAATTACGTGATTAATTCAATTTTATTGGCTAAATTTTTGCCACACCGACTGAGGATAGTAACATCAAGGTAGTCGAATACCACAATATATAATTAAACCAAATACTAGAGAATGCATGAACCTGTAAAGAGAAAAGCAGAAGTAAAAACTATATATTGTTGGATGATAATAATAATTATATTTAAACAAAAAAAAATTAAAATGATAAAAGGTAATATTATTGTAATAAGTAAAATTATAGTTGAAAACAAGAAAATTGAAAAATTAATATTAATTACATGCATCATGAAAAATAACTATGGATAGAATAGAAAATTTTTATTGAATAAAGGCAATTGAATAGTAATTGATTTAATTACAAATAATTTTTATGGGAAAAATAAATTTATCCACATTTATTATATAAAAATTACTAAGGAAGCTTACATATATCAAGTTTAATATAAATTTACCCTTCCCTCTTGTTAGATTAACAACAAATCAAATTATAATATTTATAAATCATATGATTTTATTAAGTGTAATGTAAGATTTTAATTATTCCCCTCCTCTTCTTTAATAATTATATAATATGTGTAAGTTTCTTAAAAGAAGAAGAATAATATATTGCATATATAAAAAAATATTACCATCTAGTACTGCCTAAAGTACTCCCCTTTAAGCATACCCCCACTTTAAAAGACCCAGTATTTTACTAGATACAAAATTTTACTCTTATTTAGTATTCCCCCATAATTCTGGTAACCTAAGCTTAATTCTGATAAAATACCAGGTATTATATAAGAGGTATAAAATATAGTTCTCACAAAATACTCCCAAGTATTATTTAATTTTTAAACTGGATAAATTGTAAAAAACCTGACAATACTAGACAGTAAACTCTAATATATAATATTTTATTTATATTTTATTTTACAAAAACCTCAGAAATTTTTAAATAGGTAAAATCTTACTGTAATGATAGGTGTTCAGAATTTATTAAAAAATTGAATATATTCAAAAATAAAAAACTTAAGTACTATAATTTAGCAACTAAAGAAGAAATTGCTGAATTGTTTAAGATAAGATTACTTACATTTTTTTTATTTTTTTATATTCATACAAATATTTTTACTTTTCATGCAATCTATTTTTGATATAAATTCAACTTTGAAAATTGAAGAACTACATAAATACAAATACATCAGGATCCCAAATAATTATAATAGAAGTCACATTACAGTACTAATTAAAAATCCAATAAAATATACAAAGAATATCAGAAAAATGGAAAAGAATTCTATACACTAATGGATGTACTTCTAAATGTTATATGTATGAGTAAATAATTTATAAATTTATGTAAATAAATATGTAAATATTGATTTATTATAATAAATATGATATTAAAATAGAAATGATCAATAAATGTATAGAATGGAATTTTGCTTAAATAAAATAAAATAAATAAGTTATCATTTATAAATATAAAAATCAGATTATACTATATAAAATTTTAAATATATATATTATTTTGATCCCTTTTCTTCTAATTGATTTACTTAAGTTATATTAAATAAACAATTGAGTTAGTTCAACCTTAAATATGTAATTTTTCAAAAAATACAGTAAAAAAGATGTGATATTATAATTGATAATGATTAACCGACTAAATAAAATTTATTAATATTGTAAACTTTTAGTACTAAGTAAAAAATTATTTAAAATGAAAATTACATCTTAAAAACTAGCTATACACTAACTAAATAGATAGTAATTTATTAATAAAATTTTAATTATAAGTTTAAAATAAAACTGTTTATATATCCCGACCCACCTAAAAATGACCTGTAATTCTGATTAGTGATTACATTCAGGTAAGATAATCATACTATTTATAGATATTTAAAATTATGTTAAATTAATCGATAATTTCATAATTCAAATTATCTATAAATAGTATGATGATTGACTTACCAGATGTGATCAGAATTACAAATCATTTTCAAATGGAATATAACAGTTTTATTCTAAACTCATTATAATTAAATTTTATTAGTAAATTATTATCTAATTATTTGTTAGATAGTTTTTAAGATATAATTTTCATTTTAAATAATTTTTTTATTTAGTTCTAAATTTTTATGATATTATTAAATTGTATTTTATTAATTATTATCAATTATAACATCATATTTTTTTTATTGTGTATCTGAACCATTTTTTAACAGGTTAAAATTCTTGGTCCAAATTAGGGTAGTGACACATATTATGTAATATTAGTTTAATATAAACTTACTCCCCCTCCCTCCTTGTCAGATTTAATAGCCAATCAAATTATTATATTATAAATATATAATTTTATTAAATGTAATGTAAGTTTTTAACTATCCTTCTTCTCCTTTAATAATTACATAATAAGTATCACTTCTCTTAAATGAAATATTTTGATAAAATTTTAAATTACAAATCTGCCAATATAAAAGCATTATTTCTTGATTTTACTAATTAAATTTCATTTTCAAAATGGATTATTATGTGAGATTTTATGCAATCGACATTTAAAAAAAATGTTCAACTAAGGTTACAAGCTAAACCAGTTTTAAAATTTGATAAAATCTAAACTTTAATTAAAAACATTTAAACTATTGGCAAAATATTTTAATATTATCAAAACTTAATAATTTGTCTAAATGTCTAAACTATAATAACCAATAGAATAACTTAAAATATATTTAAAATGCTAATAATATTTATAAAGGTGATAAAAAAGAAATTTTTTTTTAATAAACTTTTTTGATTTTTATACATTTTTCAATAAATAATAAAATATAAAATTTTATATTTTACTCTTATATAAAGTAGTATTTTATTTAAAACATTAATTTTATACAAATATAAAAACTATTTTAGAAAAACATTTCATTTAACTTACAAATGTATTCATAAAAGTATTATATTATTAAAACTATATAATTTATATAATAGTAAAATTGTTTAAACTTAATAAAGTTTAATTTTTTATTTTTAAATATTTTTGTAAAACTGTTTAAACAGTTTCAATTTAAACAATTACAGTGCTAGCAAAAAGTAATCAGAATTGCAAAAATGTGATAAATAAGAAACTAATAATTAAAATTACTTCAAATTTTGTAAATTTGTTACCAAATATGTCACTATTATAATTCAGAAAAAAATTTGTAAAATATTTAACCTATAAAAAATCCAAGAATTCTGATATAGCATTCAAATTGCATTTCATTAAAAGGTTGTATAATTATAAATTAAAGTTTATATTATGCTAATTTTATTAAAAAAAATTTAACTGTTTTTTATTTGTTGGTTATTGAGAAAATTAAGATTAAAGTTTCTTTACTATATTGATCACAATCTGACCCTAACCCTTAATTTTAGTAAAAATAGAACCCCAAATATCTCTGATATATATCATATTTTTGTTTTAGCAAATTAATTCAAATTTGGCTTAAAATCTAATTTAAGTTTAGTATAATTTAATATACAGTAAGGTCATATTTTTAAGTTTTAGCAAATTAGTGTTACGATTCAGATGAATCCATTATTTATTCAATCTGGTCCAAAAATAAATAGATGATTCAGATGAAAATCTGGATTTAATTTGGATGAGAAAGTTATATGTACATTCCAGATGATTCAGATCCAATCCGCTAAAATATAGAGATAACAGATGATAAATTGATCTGGATGAGCAAATATGAATTATATGGATGATCTGGATTAGTTTTGAATCAGATAAATCTGTGGATTGACAGATTGCAACACTATAGCAAATTAACTTGATTTTTATAAAGTTATAATAATATTTTTAGCAAATTAGAACTTTTTTGGTTATTCTTACAAATATTTTTTTTTTGCTAATTATAATTAAAATTATTAAAATTTAATTTTAATATACATAATATTTAAACATATCGATCTCTATCAATATTAAACATAAAAAGATGATTTTATTACCATTTAATTCATCTCAATGAGAGAAATCCAATGGTACAAATTTCATTGAATTCTGATCATTGAATAAGATTTTATGATTAATAATTATTAAATATTATCACAATATTGTAACACACTTTTTATATAAAATTATTATAAAAAAGTAAATCATAACATTGCAAATACACTTTTTTAATGAAATTATTATAAAAATATGCATTTAAACTATAATTTTATTAATATTTATCTAAAAATATGAATTTTATACCATTAGAATTACTTTAATAAAATAGTTATATTTTACTTTTTTAATTACTGAATACTGAGTAATTTACAACAATTTACAAAATTAAATTTGTTATAGTTATATATGACTTTTAGCAAATTTATTGTAATTTATATGTCATAATTGGATTTTTAGCAAATAATGGTATTTTTAGAGGTAGCAAAATACCTATAAATTCATGTAGATCTCTTATGACCTATATATTAGATATTCAGGATCCTACTAAAATTCAAATTCAAATTAAATTATAATAATTATAAAGAATTATAATATTATAATAAAATCTTATTGATGTTAATTTAATAATATGATATTCAAAATATTTGAAAAAATAATATATTCAATTTTAATGATTTGAGTTAACTTAATGTCAATTTATAGAAAAACTAACTAATTAAATAACAACCAAATTTTTTTAATAAATCAATTAAAGATATATTTTTATATTTATAATTTTTATTATAATTATACATGTTGATTGCTAATGACTAAAGGCAATATTAAATCTTTATTAAATTTTTACCTTACTTAAATTTTTAATAGTTTTTTTGGGGAAAAAAAATCAATTGTGAAATAAAAAAATAAGATAAAAAGCTGAAATTTTATATACTTAATATTACTTCATTTGGCAACAAATTTATAAAATTTGAAGTAATTTCAATCACTGATTTCTCATTTATGATTGCATTTTTTGCAATCACTATAATGATTATTAAAGTAAAAGATAGTAATGATATTCTTGAAGGATATAATCCAATTGCATGGAAATCTAGTGAATATAATAAAATTTGTGAAAAATAGTTCAGCAACTTTTTTTTTAACAAAAAATAGCTATTAAATTAAGATTTCCAAGAAATCCATTGTTAATAAAACTAAAAATTGATTAATATAATTATATATTATTATAGCAAGTCCTATACTTATACTATATTATTATTAAATTTATTATAATAATACTAAATATAAGTGTATAATACAAGCTAAAATTTATTATTATTTGAACCTAGCTAGTAATAAATTCTTATGATTTTCTTATATGTAATATACAGAAATGCATTTTTACTTATATATTATAGTATTAAAATATAGTATATAAGTATAATAGTAATATTTTTTTCAAAAATAAATACCAGAATAAATACTTGTTAATTCTGTTTCAATTTCAGAAATACAACTATTCTTTATAGAAAAACTGAAATTTGCAGAATTCAAAATTATTATGTATCATTAATAATGTTTATCTAAACTTTTTTTGCCAAAAATTTCAGTTTTATCATCAGTCTATCATACCTATTACTTAACATATATATTATATTTATAAGTAATTAAACTTCACACTATATTTACCAGTGAAATTGAATTTTTGATTTACAATAAATATAATTAAAATGCTATAATTCATCATAATTATATATTTTATTAGTAAATATTTATACTGACGTAATTGATTTTAGCTATGCCATAATATTTTAATATTGACTTTTTAATTTATTGGGAAGTATACTTCACATTACAATTTATAATTCAGACCAAATTTATAATACTAATCAAAATTATAAATTTATATAATAAAAATGAACAAATTAAATTCTTTATAAATGGAATTAGAATTAATAATTTATTTGGTAGCTTTAATAATTATAGTATAATATTAATAGTTTTACACTTTTAGCTAAAATAATAGTTATATTTCATGATTTGATTTTATAATTAGTGATTACAATCACATTTTTATATAATTGCCAGTTTTAGCAGAACTACTTAATAACTATAAAGGAGTTTAACTGTATTTATAATAATTAAATTAATTGGCAATAACTTAATTAATATTTTAAATAAAATTCTTTCAATTAACTCCTTTTTTTTTTCTATATTTTGCTATTGGCTTTTAATTTTCTTTATTTTTTAGTTTAAATTATTAAATAGTAGATGTATTTACTTTATATATTATTTGTAATTTTTCACTTTTTTGTATTTATTGCAACTTCTTTTTCATTTTTTTGTACTATATATATCTTTTATTATATCTTTTATTATTTTTAAAATTTAAATAAATTAATAAATAATTGAATTAATTAGATTATTAAATAAGTATATTTCTACTTGTTATTTTTAATATTGTATATAAAATTAAAAATTAATATTAAATATTAAAAATAAATATTTTTTATCTATATATTTATATTTTATTAGAAAAAGAAAATTATAATAGAATAGCATATTTTCATTATTCAAAAATAAAATATGATTATTTTATAATTATGTGGTATAATAAATATAATTTTTTCAATTTTTTAATAAAAATCTTTTTAAAAATACTTTATTTATATATATTCAAATAAACAAATGTGAATTTTTCCTAAATTAATTATTTAATAATATTTTATTATTAATATTAATAACATTAGAAATTAAAATTATATAAAACTAATTTCTTAATAATCCTATAGATTTTTTTTTTTAAATGCTAAATCATGTAATACTTTACTAAAATATATTTGGATTACATAAGATGAGTACTGAGAAAAAGGACCAAATAAACAATGAAATCCATTATCTAATTGGTCCTTTTTCCCAACATTTATTTAACATAATAATCACAATTATTTTATAAGTCTTACTTTCAACCTGAAGGCCAGTCTAATCAATTATTAAAATATTAGTATATTATAAAGTAAAATATTATAAATAATACTACTAAAATAAACCCTGAAATAAATAATTAATAATTAAAAATTTCCATAAAAGTATAAATAAGAATAGTATACTATAATAATAAAATTAATAATTTTAAAAGTTATAAAATAAAGTAAAAGAATAATAATTTTATAAGTTATAAAAATAAAGTAAAGGAATATTAATTGTAGAATTGTATTTTTAAGAGAATTAGTCCAACTTGAGAATTAGTTTAACTTTTGGTTTACATATAAAGTGATTTTATCTTTAATTTTCTTTAAAAAAATTCATTTTTCATATATATATTTTTGAATAAAAATTTTTCATAATATTCCAAAATTTTGGCACAGCTTTTTGTAATTGATCAAATCTTATTTGTAATGGTGATGATGTTGAAAAATAATTCTATAAATTTTATTTTTTAGACAATTTATACTGTATGTTATTATACACTTATATATTATTTTTATAATTAAATAAAAATATATTAAATTAGCATTTTTATAATATTTGCAATCATACAAAATCTGTATATATTCAGTTAAGTACAAAAATTATACTATTTTTAATAATATCATAAAATTTTATTATATAAAAATTACAAGTTATAAAAAAAACTATATAGATTTTTTTTAAATATATTTTACATATAAATCAAGTATTCATAAATTTATTTAAAATAAATTAATATATTTATAAATAATAATAATAATAAATTATTAAACTATTTGATTTTTATAAAAAAAAACTCATTTATTATTATTATTATTATTTGAATTAATTTTTAATTTTATTAAAATCTATAAAATAGATAATTTAAAATAAATAAAATATTTAACAAAATAAAAAACTAAAGAATAAATATTTTATTTGAATCATCTAATTGGCAATTAAAACCTTTTGATATTATTATTAAATTAATATAATATTAAAAAAATATGAATACTATTAATTATACTGGTTAATAATATATATATTACTTACTACTTAATAATTAAATAAAATCTATTAAAAAAAAAATACTGTAATTTATAGCAACATAGATTTATTTACTATTATTAAAGTAAATTAATTATTTGAATTTATTAGTTTGAAAGATTGTTAAAACTTAAAAATCTATTAGTATAGATTATTTGGAAATGTATTTAAATATTTTTAAATTTTTTTTTGTTCTGTTTAATTTGATTTTATCATCATATTCATCTATTTGAGATTTGAAATCACTATTTATATATCTATCATTATACCATTTATTTAATTTTTGATCTAATTTTTTAGCAGTTATTCTATTTTCTACTTCAGTATCCCAATATTTAGTAATCAAATCTGCAAGTAATTTTGATATATATTTAAAAATATTTGGTCTAAATCCTTTACATATTTAATAGCTAAAGAATAATTATGAAAAATATCATTATAAGGAGTTTTTTCAGATATATATTCATTTATCACTATTCCAAATGAATAAATATCAGATGCTTTTGTATATTGATATCTATATAAAACTTCTGGTGTCATATAAGGGTAATACTCTATAAACTTCTTGTTTAATTGATTGGTTTTTATTATTTACTGGTTAGTACATTTTTAAATCACTTATATATGGAATAGAATTAAATAATATATTGCTTGAATAAAGATCTTTATGAACTTTTCCAGCATTATGAATATTTAAAAATCTTCTTGCAATTTGTTTTAATTTATTAATTTTTGATTAATAATCTGATTTACAATTAAGATAGACAGTTCTCAAATTTCCATCTTTATAATATTCTAAAATCATCATATAATCTTTGATATTTAGATTTTAAGTTATTCTATAATATTGAATTACATTCTAAAGAAGATGAGATTTAATCTAATAAAAAAATAAAAAGTGAAAAATCTTTATAAATATATAAATAATGTATAATAAAAATTAAATAGATTGCATTACTAATTTTAATTATCTCATTTAAAAATTCTGTACTTATATAAGATGAATTATCTAAAACTTTTAATGCAACTTTTGCATTACTAATTCTTTCCATTTTTGATTTTCAATATTTCAATATCAAGTATATCCCTCAGGCCATTTAGTTGAATAAATTTTTTCAAATTTACTTCTGGAAATATAAGTACAGTAATATCTTTAAAATTTTCAAAAGGTATCCATTTAAGATATTTTTTAAAATGCACAGATTTAAGTTATAATTGTTGTATAAATTCATCAATATCTTTATTTTCACTAGTCCAATTATTAAAGTTATTCTTAAATCTTTTAGCATTACAAGGTTGATACCATTTAGTTCCTGTGTCAGGTTCATTATATTCTTCACATATTCTATATACTTGTTTTCTTTTTTCTAAATCCTCTATATAAACTATTTTATTATCTGCTTCTTTTGCTGATTCAGTAGTTAAACCAATAATAGAAATTGTAACATGCTCCTTTTAAAATTAATAATTTAAAATAACTATTATTATCCATATTATAATTCAATAATGTAATGTTATTAATAAAAATGAATTGGTTTACCTGATATTTATTACTATTAACTGATTTCCATAAAATTTTCTTATTTTTTATAGAATTCATTTTTGATATTTTCTATACTAAATTAATTTGCATTGTACTGAATATACACTCCCGCACAAAAAGTTTAGGACCACCTTATTTTTGATTATATTAAATAAAGTTTTATTCTTA
>JADRCO010000108.1:0-53324 GCA_021464525.1 Rhizophagus sp. LPA8_4_AMF | reverse complement strand
TTGCAAATTCTTAAATAAAAAATTTTTTTATTAATATATTATAAACAAAATTTTTTTTTTTCTGAAAGGTTAAATAAAGTAATATAAAATTAAAATAAAATCTCAAAAAAAAAATTTTTGGCCAAGCCCCCCCTTTTACTATAAGTTCGCCCATATATGGTGTAATATTTAACACTGTGACATGTTTTATAATATTTACTATTTAAAACTACTTTTCTTAATAGTTAAAATTTAAATGACAAAACTGTTTTATATATATTAAATTTATTTTTATTAATAACCAAAACTGGCAAAACTGCTAAAACTATTTTTGAAATTTTTATAATTTTTTTTATATTTTTTTTATATAAAAAATATTGAATAATTAAAAATAAATCTGAAATTACTATTTTTTTTAAAATTAGGTTTGAATAAAAATAATATTTTAAAGATACCTTAAGTTGATCAAAAAAAAAACTTTGTATTTTATAATCTTTAATAAGTATTTTTTTTTTTGAAAAAAAAAAAAATTTATTTTATATAACATATTAATGTAAAAAAGTATAAAACAAATATATTTTAACAAATTAATTTATTACTATAAAATTTGAAAGAAAATATATAAATTAACTTTTACTAATATATATAAATTCTATTGGTTATATAAAAATATATTTGAAAAGTTGTTTTAAAATAATGAAATCAAATCTATTCTGAATTGTAAACTATTCCTAGTGAAAAGACATTCTCAGTATGAATCAAATGAAATTGAAGTGAAACTTCATCTTTTTGTTGAGCAAGCTCATCGCATCATCATTCATAATTTGAATTTATAATTATTAATATTTAAATAGTCATCAATATTGAATATTATATCAATCAATATATTGTGACAATAATTTGTATAATATTGTATGTAATCTTTTTATCCCTCATCCCTTATATCCGTATTTAGTTTAACATAAAATCAACAATTCCAACACCTTAAAATTTAATTGGTATATACAATAATAATCATCATTATAATAATAAATATGTAATTCGATTGAAATCTGATTTGGTGAAATAATCCAGTTAAATCTTAAAATTTCGAATTAAAAGTTTGAAATTAGAATTATTGAAATCAAACTTCTATTGTAAATCGGATCATGAATCGAATTATAACCAAATAATGAATTTAATGGCAAATCAAATTTTTATCCATCCCTTCATTTCTTTTGCACGTATAAAAATAATAGATCCGCATGTTTGTGCAACATCTAATGATATATAAATAACAGCGTTAATCGAATCTCAAACCTTATCAAAATACCATGTCTAAAAGTATTATTCCAATGCCATTCGTCTGCAAATGGTCAGACGCTCATTCAACACCATGTCGCTTTGAAACCCAAGATAAACTTATAATTCATATTGATGAACATATCAATTTTTACAACAAACCTATTCGAAGAGACTCATTTTATATATGTCCGTGGGAAGGTTGCAAGAAACGTCAAAGTGATATTATTGAATTAAAAGGTATAAAAAATACGGGTTTGTTTTGCTAGCTCTACCGAAACCGTAGAAATTATATTAAGTTATTATTGTACTGTATCTTGCAGGACATTTACGTAAACATGGTCAACAAAGACCATTTAAGGTAAGGGTACAAAAAAATATTTTACCTGTTGCTTTCTTTGTTTTGTAAGCACAAGGGTGGCTGAAATGATCGAGTTGACCTTTTTTAGTGTCCAATTTGCGATAATTTGCGATTTAGTTCCTCCGATACACTAAACCGACACTTGATTACCAACCATAATGATAGCTACGTGGACTCTGACACCGATGGTGATACATCATTATATGATGAAAATGAAAATTTGAATTTAGGTATTAAAACTTAGCGTGTATTATATCCTTGTTACTATACATGATTATTTATATTTTTATTACTTATCCTAACTATTTTCTTTTCTTGTTAAAGGAAAAGTCGAAGTAGGTATTGTTGTGAAAGAAAAGGTCAACAGATATGGAACTGACGTTCTTGTTGAAGGAAAAGCCAAAGATAAAATCATACAAAAAAGTAATACCGCAACATTGTCTTATCGTGACGTTCTCGTTAAAGGAACAGTCAATAAAGGTAAAAACACGGAAGATAAAAAGTTTGTTAAAGGAACAGTCAATAAAGATAAAAATACGGAAGATAAAAAGTTTGAAGATTTAAGCTTTGAAGAATATCAGTCTAGATGTTATCAACATCATAGAGAAGTGCAGGATTTATTTATTAAAGCGATGGGAGCTATCGCATTATTACCGGAGGAAAAAGTTGAATATTATGATTGGGAGAATGTAAACGTTGAAGATTTACCCGATGCGCCACAAGAAGTTTTGCCTGAGGCCGAACAGGAAATACTTGTGTGGAAAGCATTTATTGAACGCTACAAAGGTTCATTGGCCGCTGAATATATTGGAAAAGCTATAGAGTTGAAAGAAAAGGGACCCTTTTAAAATTAAATATTTCCTTTCGATTATAGTAATATTCAATTGTAAATTTGTAATAAAATTTAATAAATTTTATTAATATATTTTTTTTTAACTGGGGAATTAAAAAATATATGAATTTTTTTTAACTGGGGAATTAAATAATTTATTTGTTATTATTATATAAAAGTAACTAACCCTACTTTTTGCGTAGTATGTAAAAAAAACAAATATTAGTTTAGTTATATCTACTAACTTTATAATTACGATAGTTATGACCAATAACATGTAAAGGAAGACTTGCTACTTTTTTTGTTAAATGAATACGATAATTTTATTGTTAGATTATTGTCGAAAAAAATTTTTTTAATATTTTATTAATTCGATTAACAGTTTTTTGTGGATGGGTTCTGAAGCAAAAGAATTATTTGAGTTTCTTAATCCTTTCCTGAACCAAAATTGCCAAATAATGATAACAAATTGAGGTCGGATTGTGTAATATATATTTATAAGGTATTGTAGGGAGAAATGCAAATAGGCGAATTTTTTTTTGCAACCACTTTTATTAGAATGATAATAAATCAATAAAAATATATAGAATGCAACACACTGTATATCGAAGGATAAGAACTAACTAACAAAAATGTATATTTTTAACATTAAACTGATTAAAGGGTTAATTCCTTCTATATAACCAACGAACACAAGGTTCAAATGCTTCTGAAAACCCCTGTTGTTGATTAGGGGCTAAAAGTAACAATTTAAGAGCATTACGACCTTGTTGCGAAAGATCTGGCGCCAGCGCATATCGGCTTCTGTTTAAGCTATCCTTGTGAGCTTCCTTATTTCGGGATGACTTATAAGCATATAATAAATTTACGTGATTTACTGTCATCCCATAATTACTTAAAATAGAAGAAGCACGTTTATTAACATCTGAGTTACTAACCATCCATTCATGTAATTTTCCAAAGTTTTTATGTTTTTTATAATTTGGCAGGCCGTCATTGTAGTCTCGTAATAAATTATTTTGAAGTATGCCAATAATATGACATACATCGTGTTTAGCTTCCATCCTTTTCTCTCCCGAACATGATTCTAGAAATAATTAAGTTTATTAAGTTTAACATAGTTAAGTATCTGTAATATCAGATATACATACCTCTTTTGTTTTTATCAACGATTATCATAGTATCATCTCGGGCGATTATTTTGTTCCACGTTTCATTAGATATTTCGGAACGTTTCTTTGAACCATTATCCTTAAACAACATCCATATAATAGTATCTTCAGGATCAACTTGTACGTTATTTTTTCTCTCAATACATTCACCATTTTTTTCATAAAATGTTGCCATTATTTTAAAGAAGAAAGGAAAAAATTGAGGTTGTGAGGATTAAAAGAAAGAATAAAAAAAAAAAAGAATCAAGTCGAATTAAAGGAAGTATAAAATTGGTTAGGGAAAAAAAAATAAAGATCGTATAAGATTGATTTTTCAAATAGTTGGATAGGATCGATTAGGAAAAAGAAATAAAGTCTGTAATTGTTAAAATTGATAAAAATAAAAGTAGTATTAATTTTTGTTTTTTCTTAAATTTATTTACATGTGGAAACAGTGAATTTATATTAAAAATTATAATTATAATTATTTGAATTGATTAAAGAAAAAAGGAAAAAAAAAAAAAAAATGATAAAAGTTAAAATTATTAAAATAAAAAAAAAAAAAATAAACATTTACTTCTATTATTAATTAATAAATAATGATTTTTTCAGATATCAATTTTCAAAATGATTTTTAATCATATAAAGATAATTCTAAAATAAAAATAATAAAAATAAACTTTCTGAGATGTAAATGTAAATACAAAATTCTTATATAGTATATAATGCTTATTAGCCAATATAAAACAATTTTATGATATATTAATTTATTAATGTTAAATTTAAGATATCAATTTGCATATTTTTAGCATTTTTTTTGGAATAATAAGAGGGTTAATTATAGAACTCTAAATGTTAACATAGAATTTATAATTGAATTAATATTTAATTTATTATTTTTTTTGGTTTATTGCAATTATCTTACCATTTAGTAATTAAATTTTAATAAACTATTTTATTTTGTAGAATTCATTAAAATCTACAATTTTACATAGAACTCTTTTTTCCACATTTACAATATATAAAACTACAAGTACTTATCATCGATCCAAACAAGAATAAATCTATAAGACGTGTTGTGCAGTCGAAGTTTGCGCAACAAATCGTACTGGTGATACAAGATCTTTTTACCCGCATTAAGCAACGAATTTCTTAAATTGTGAGCAAAGTGGTCACAACTCTACCAAAAACCCCCCTAAAAACCTCGGAATTATTTTGTTATGGATTCATAATTACAAAAAAATTTCTCTTGTGGAACCTAATTTTTTTTAAATGGTTTACAAATAAAAAAAAAAAGACTAAAATGGGTGAGACATAATTCATAAATCTTTTTCTGGCCATAAACGTATTCAGACAAAAAAAAAAATCACATGACTCAAGATTCTTTCAGGTTATAAATAGTATTATTTCATAAAGTTTAAGGGGATATAATAAGAATTAATTCTATTATTATAATTCTATTATTATTTAGTTATACAAATACAAATGGAATATAACTTAATTATCTTAATTAAAAAGGTTTGCTATATTTGATAATTGATTTCTAATTTGATAATTAAACTTAATTATTTTGTATTTCGAAACTAAAAGTTATGAAATATACTGAGTTACTGATGAATTTATTGTAATAAAGTTATAATTGGAAACAGGAGATTTTTATAAAACCGATGAACAACCAAATTTATTGTGAGCAATTTCTTTTTAATTCAACAATATATAAATATACTTTGGAATTGATTGTTTCACTTTATAAGAAAGATACTTAATTGATTAATTTGACAAGTCCAAAATTCATCACTCAGAAACGATGCTGTTGTACTACGGAACATAGATATGGTATCATATTTGAAACTTAAAAAACCTCCTTTAGTATAATGAAACAATGTTCGAGTGCTGATCCCACGATACTCAAATATAGTCCGGTCTCCGGAGATGAAACACAATAAATCTACTGACCTTTAATGTCAACTATGTACACTTATAATACGAAATTCCTTGTACGAAATTCTTTGTTCATTATATTATACGATTATTGAAGGATTTCAATCTTTATAATATTTAATTACAATAATATTTTATAATATTTTATTATAATATTTTAATCGTAATATTTTAACTATAATATTTTAATTGTAATATTTTAATTATAATATTTTAATTATAATAATATTTTAATAATATTTTAATTATATTTTAATTAATACCTCAATTAAATTACAGCTTTGAAAATTTGCGCAGTAATATGATTATTATGAAATTTACAGTCGGATGTTTGATATTTACATCATCAAAATATCAAGAGCATGTATAAACCGGGACTCATCCAACGATATATTGAAAATAAATCGATTAATGTTCTATAATAATCCGTTCCAGACTCAAGTCTGGTAAATCAAAGGTTCAGTTCCGATTTGATCCAACTTCCTGATGTATACAGTATTAGCTCAATGAAGTAGCATTATCATAAGTTCAAACATCCATAAGTTCAAACATTCAAACATTCAAAAGCTCAAACATTCAAAAGTTCAAGTTCAAAAATTCAAAAGTTCAAAAGTTGATAAACTCAATAAACTCCCCAACATAAATTTGAGTTACCCTGCAATTGTAAGTTGTAACCCTAAAAGTAGGAATACCTCGAATTTCAAATTTTACTCAGTTTCAAAAAAAAAAAACTTTTTGATATTTGGAAAAGTTATTCACTGTACAGCACGGTTAATACCGGATAACGCTATCCGATACCCCTATCTTCATATACGGAATAATATTCAAAATTTAGCGTTATTAAAGCTATTTTTTTTACCATTCTAATCGGAACAATGTAAATAATAATAAATACGTGGGAAAAATAATTTTATTAGTGAAAATTTAAATGGAAAAAAAAAATTCAAATCTCTCATGTCTTTAGTCAATTAAATGTAAAACACGGGAAAAAAAGCTAAAATAAAAACTTAATAAACGAAGATGTTTTTCCATATTAAAATGATCAACCTATTAAAAAGAAATGAAAAAAAGGAAATAATTGAGGAAATTCAGACCATTACATAAATATTTAGTTAATTTTTTTGCATATGAATATTTTTTTTATTTTTTTGATCGGAAGAAGACAAGCTAAAATTATAATAATATGATGAAAATCAATCATCATTAAAATCACGGACTATCGAAACAATTAGAATTAGGAAATTATTTTTCACATACTATATATGGTACTTAACTATGGAA
Organism: Rhizophagus sp. LPA8_4_AMF; assembly: GCA_021464525.1. Classification (NCBI taxonomy): domain Eukaryota; kingdom Fungi; phylum Glomeromycota; class Glomeromycetes; order Glomerales; family Glomeraceae; genus Rhizophagus; species Rhizophagus sp. LPA8_4_AMF. The sequence continues at coordinate 46,498 of JADRCO010000108.1, read as the reverse complement.
ATTTTCAAAAATCATATATTAAAAATGATACAATATTAGGAAAATATTAACAAAAAATTTACTCATTATCATAACATTAACTTAATTTGAAAATTTGGGCGAAAATACCGAATATGACATTTGGGCGAAATATCTAAATTTCGCCTCATTTTCGTCATATATAAAATATATATATATATATATATATATATAACAAAATATACAAAATAATTCACAATGTTTTTCACACATTACACATACATTACACACAAACTATACATATTATACACACAAAGTCACAAACTAATAACACAAACACTATTACACACACATATTGTCACATTATTATCAGTAGAAATAACTCGGTATCAATAGTGTATCAATGTGACAATGTTTCAAAAAAATTTAGCCCTTTTCAAACAAGAAAAAAATAAATATAATATTAGAAAACCGTTTTAAGTTTATTTACCCCGATGTCCGATCGTTAGCATTTTTGTTAAAAAAAGATTATCAAAAAATTAGAAATTTCAATAAAGAAATTTTCTACTATTTTCGGAAGAAAAAAAGGAACAAAAAGTCCTTATGATCCTCCTACATGTTTGTTATAAATTAACGATCAAATTAATACTAATTCGGAAGAATCCGAAACAAAATAATCGATTTCCCCAGAATTATTTATCCTATTTTGAAAAAAAATAGGAAATCATTTCCTCAAATAGGAAAAAAAAAACACATTATTGGTTAAAACCACGTTATTAAATGTTATTAAAAATAATTATGCGAGAGATCAATATGATAAATATTATCCTGCCAAGTCCCCAAGTCCTTTCTTCTCTTGATTTGAAAGAAACATTCTTCGGTATTTTGATCAAACTGGGTAGTGCAAAAGGTGACGCAATGCTAAACAAGGTAAGTACAAAGATTATGAACTAAATTAGTAAATGTAGGATTTCTTGTCAATCCTATATGGTTAAATCAGATTATAAAATAGGGCGTAAAAAAACTCGAGGGTTAAAGCTAAAGGTAGGTCTGATATAAAAGTTGAGAACCCCAAAAGATCAAATAATAATTCGTAAAATTACATTATAACACATTATAACACGTAATTACTAATATTAACATTGAAAGATCGACCAGATGAGCAAAGAAATTTGAAGTCCCAAAATTTATGGACCTAAAAATTTTGAAACATACTGTGCATTGATGACAATTAAAAATATTATTCCGATTCACTGGAGTTTTCCGAATAAAAAAGAATAATTATTTTTATAATATTTATTATTTATAAAAACTATTTTTAAATAATTACATAAAAAAAAAAAAACATATAACATAAAACTCTAATTATATCAATTATAATTATACGGAAAACCTAACCTAAAATTAAAATATAGGCAAGTTCATGCATATTTACGTTATACATATATTTATTATATATTATATATTTATCTGTTCATTGTATTATTGTAATTATTATTCAACCTGCAATGTAGCATTCGTAATCTGTAATATAAAGAGAAAATTTAATTAATTTCCCCTTTCAACTCTAAATTATAAATAGTAAACATTGGTATAAAAATAATGACTAAAATTATCCTCCAAAAGAAAGAAAAAAAAAAAAAAAGATGGAATAATCAAGTTTTATAACGTGTAAACTTCCAATAAAATTCAAACATGTAAAATTTAATGTTTATTTATACGTCTAAGCATCATTCAATTTTCTTGCGGAAAATGACTTTTTTGATTGGAAATATTGTGAAAGTCTCCCTTAAAGGAATGAATGCACAGATCTAAAAGAGATAAAGAAATTCAAATGTTTACTAAGCCTTTTAATTTGTCAAATCAATTATCTGAAAGTGTTTGTTATTATGAGAAAAAAGAAATTTTTTTATTAAAACTTGGCAATTGTGGGCATTCTGATTGTTGTATGATTTTTTTTGGAGTTATTTTTAGTTATTCTTTTATTTAAACAGGTATTTTTATATTTTTGGGCTGCTTTTATTATACGCCCTTTTCACTAGGTTTTTACTAAATTTTAACTAATAATTTCCCCATTTTTTTAATAATGGCATCTGTCAAATGACCAAAATTGTCTTTATAAATCCTACCAATGTTATTTAATATGCAAGATCTTTTATAAAATCTCTTTTTTTTTTTTACATGTTTTAAAACAGGTTCAATTATTTCCCATAGTAAAAAAAAAAGGTTTCTTTATTTTAGGGAGTTATTCTTTAATAATAATTTCTTAATAATTTAATTGGTCGTTATTTTTATTTTATAATTCATATATAAATATGATTAGTATCATAATAGCTTAAAATATAACACATGGTAATACGATTCCTTGCATCACCCAACCCGATTACCCGAGCACGTTCTCGCTTCTTGTGTAATAGGTTTTTTCGTACTATTTACGTCAAATGAGTTATAAATAATTATATTTATAAATATTAATCTACTAAATTAATATTAGTATATGCTATTTTTGTTTTTCGAATAAACTGGACTATTCGGAAAAAGTATTATAAAAACAATAAATATACCCTACAATTTTTTCAGAAATTACCTTGGCATACATACCCTGTTTTTTTTTTTTTTTTTTTTTATATTACTATATATAAATAAAAATTTTTTTTTTTTTATATATATATACAGTTATAGTTTAATATTTTTTACTATTCTTCTTTATTTTTATTTTTTTTTCATCAAACACGTATCAATTTATAATATATATATATAATTAAAAAAAATTTTTTTTTTGAAACTTTTAGATTTTTTTTTTTTTTTTTTTTTTTTTTTTTTTTTTTATAAAAAAAAAAAAAATAACAATAATAAAAAACTCGATTATTTTAATAATACGTAATATATTATATAATAATAATATCATCATAATATAAAAATTATTATGAATTCAACTACAACGAAACAGTCAACAATAGGTTTAACACGTCAAAATTTTGAAAGTGAAGGTCCCTTAAATACAATGGAAAAAGGAGGTGGTTTTTTAGATAACACTTTTAAACTTACAGGCTATCGTAAAAGACGTTTATCAAAATTACCTGCTCCAGTTATAATTCCTACTCCTTCTATTTTAATTTCTCGTTCTCCTGTTAGTCCTTCAAAATCTGATTCATATTTATTGGAACAACAACAATCTCCTAAAACTCCTCAAAGTCCAACTAAAAGATTCGTTCTTAAACCAATATCTGCTTTAACTGCTGCTTTTCAACGTACTACAATTACTGCTCGTAAATCTTCTTCAATGACTTTATTAAAATTTCAAAAATCTCTTTCAAATAATAATAATCTTCATCATCAAAAATCTTCTTCTCCTAAACTTTCTCCTTCCCCTCAATCTCCAAAACCACCAAAATCTCCTAAATTATTATATAGAAAAGGTAGTAGTGGATCAATTCGTAAACGTTCTGAAAGTCCTACTAATAATTCTACTACTAATGTGGTAGCCGCTGCTGCTGCTGCCGCCGCTGCTGCCGCTGCTGGTAGTAATAATACTATCACTGTTTCTCAATCTCCTACAAATAATTCAAAAAATTCTTTTCGTTTTTGTAAATCGAATGGAAAACTTAAACAACAACAAAAATCTTATACTTCTTGTAGAAAAGCTTTACCAATTTTACCTTCTGAACTTGCTGAAAGGTTAAGAGAATCTTGTTCTAATAGTGCTAAATTTGAAGATGAAAATTTCTCTTGTTATTATGATGAAAATAATGGTAATATAATTAAACCATATAGATTACCAAAACCAATTTTAATAGATGTTCGTAATTTATCTTTATATCAAAATGAACATATTCGTGATTCTTTTAATGTCAATTTACCAACTCTTTTAATTAAGAGATATCGTCGTGGTAATATGAGTAATTTTTCTTTGGATTCTTTTATAACAACTCCTGAAGGTAAAGATAATTATTTAGATATAATAAATGAAGATGGTGGTAAATATTATCATGATATAATAATTTTTGATGAAATGATGGATGAAAATGATAAAATTAGTCCAAGTTGGACCTTATTAAATGTTTTAGAAAGAGCCATGTCAAGTTATTATACAAATAATTCAAATGAAAGTATTGATGAAATAAATGAATTACCTAGGGGTAGAGTTTATTGGCTTAAAGGAGGTTTTGAAGCTTTTAGATCATGGGATCAAAGAGGTGAATTTATTGTTAATGATGTAGGTTCAATGTCTGATAAAGAAAAAAATGATGATAGTACTTTAATGGAATGTGAAGGTCAAGATCAACAAGGTCCAAATTTAGTTCGTAGAGATTCTTTATTTTCTGTAAATACTGAGAGAAGTTCTCTTAGACGTAAAAAAAGTGTAAAACAACCTAGTTTAGAAATAAATACACAACATTTTCAACCACCATCACAACAACAACCATATCAACAACAAAAACAATCACCTCCACAATTACAATTACAACCACCAACTCCATTAGAAACTTGTGGAACAAAGCAGGCTGAAATTCCACGTGGACGTCGCCCTTCAAACGGTTTACAACATATATTAACACCAACTTGTAATGGTAAACATGGTAAGTTTATATATGTATATATATATATAATTCTGTTAAAAAAAAAAAATTATCATCATAAGTTAATTATAATATTTTTTTTTTTTTTTTTCCAGGTGAATTATCATTTTATCCAACCGCATCATATGGAGTACATGACTTTTCTGATGATTCGTCACTTGACACTCCACCTCCTGTAACACATCCTGAGATTGCATTTGAAGTTTCAACTATAATTCCAGGATTTCTATTCCTTGGACCTGAAATTTCAAAAGAGGATGAAGTTAAACAACTTGAAGATAAAGGTGTAAAGAGGATTTTAAATATGGCTTTTGAATGTGAAGATTCTTTACAATTAAAAGAAAAATTCGATCGCTACTTAAAGTTAAATATTAAAGATTCTATTGAAGAAGATGTTGAAAAAGGTTTAAAAATCGCTGTAAACTTTATTGGTAAGTAATTTGTTTTAATATTTTCAAAAAATTTTATAAAATTTTATAAAAGTTGTAATTAAAGAATTTTTTTTTATCATTTAACAGAACGTGCACAAGAAGATAAAACACCAATATACGTTCACTGTAGAGCAGGAAAATCGCGATCAGTAACAGCAGTTTTAGCATATTTAATTAAAGCGCGTCATTGGTCATTGAAACACGCATATGATTATGTTATGGAACGTAGAAATAATATTAGTCCAAATATTGGATTTGTTGCAGAATTAATGAGAATAGAAGAAGATGTACTAGGATTTAAAAGAAATTGTGGTCCAAATAGTGGTGCAATGACCGAACCCATTTCCAGGAAAAGAGAGGAAATAATGGATATGGAAGGTGTTGAGCCATTAGGCAGATCACCACCCAAAACCGCATTTTTTTAGAAAAAATAGATAAATAATAAGATTTCAAGATGTTGATGAAATCATATCATGAAATTATATCTTTTTTTGAAAATCAAAATCAAAATCTTTTCTCAAAAAGAGAAGTCAGACTCAACATAAATCGAAAAGAGAGTCTGTCTTACATTAATTTAATATAACCTTTTTATTATTTATAATTTATCAAAAAAAATTTTTCTTAGTAAAAATTACTTGTAATATACTTTTTCTTTATTTTATTTTATTTTAAAAGAGACGAATTTTTTGATTTGCATTATTCTAGTTTAGAAATAATTAATAATTTAAAAGATTGAATTGAACAATTCAATATCACTTTTTTTGTCACTTTGAACAAAAAAATTCTTTATTTTTTCTCTTTTCTTTTTCTTTAATATAAATATTTTTTTTTTTTATCACATTCTTTTCTTGTAAATAGTTTTTTCTTTTTTTTTTCAAAAGTATTCAAGTTTCACCGAAAAATAAATAAATAAATAAATAATAATAATCTTTTCCCAAATTTTTTGATGCGATCAAATCAATCTTGTCATTTAAATTACTTTCCCACATACGAATATATGAATATGGAAAAATTACCGGATCTAAACCTGATTAAAAAAATTTTTTAAGCTTTTTTGAAAGCAAAGATTTTGATTGGTGTTTTCAATATTATGATTCAATCTTCATTCGTACAATCGTAGCATCGTACCATTGAAAATCTAAATATAAATAAAATAGATGACATAAAAAAATTTATTTTTAGCAAAATGTAAAAATAATACCCAGAAATGCGGTAAACAGTTTTTTTTGTAAACAATCAATTTTCTAATCAAAGTGTTTTACAGTGTTTACTTTAAATAAATTTAATAGATTTTCCCTTCGGGTTTTTTTTTTTTTTGTGTAAATTTGGGTTGGTCGGAATTTTTAAAATTTGAAATCAAAAAAAAAAACGTTAAATTATTTTTAATTATTTTTATTTATATTATTTATATTGTTTAATTATTATTGTTATTGTCCATTTTTTTTAATTTTATTTTAAATTTATAAAAATTCTTTTTTATTAATACAGTATTTATCGATATGGTTATTCTTTCATTGAATAACGCGATTAATTTAGAATGCATTTTTTTTTTAAAAGGATATTTTTTAAAAGAATATTTTTTTGAAAGAATATGAGTTCATTTTTTTTTTTTTTAATTTAATTTAAAAAAGGATAATTTTTAAAAGGAGATATATATTTTTTTTTTTTTAGCCTTTTTTTTAATTTAAAAAAGAGGATTTTTTTTTTTTAGTTTAATTTAAAAAGGATCCTTTAAAGATAATATTCTATTAATCTTTCTATTTTATTTTTAATTATATTATTATTTTATCATTCAGCATTTTAACAGTGGACAATTAAAAAAATGTTACAATGAACTCGCATATTTGTTTTGATCCTTTTTTTTTTTTTTAGTTATTTTTGAACCTTAATTTTAATTTGTAAAAAAAATGGAAGAATGAAAAAAAACATTTCTTACGAGAAATGTAGAAATGTACGACATTTGTACGAAAAAATTGTGCATTGCATAAGAAAAAAAAAAGCGGAGTTGTTATTGATAAACAAAAAAACCTATAAGGTGAAAATTGATTAACCATTAAAATACGTAATTATATGAAATAATATGATGATGTACTTTTAATTAAAATAATTGTTTCATATTTTTTAAAGTCTTCTTTTTTTTTTTTTTTAAATACCGTGTATTCTAAATTTGAATATTAAATTAAACTACCGTGTATTCTAAATATGAATATTAAATTAAACTACCGTGTATTCTAAATTTGAATATTAAATTAAACTACCGTGTATTCTAAATTTGAAAATCAAAATCAAAAAAAAAAAAAGTATTCTTTTATACGAATCAAATCAAATTAATAAAAAAAAAAGAGAAAGGGAAACTTTTAATTTTTTTAGAAAATATGTATATGAAACATTTTCAGTTTTCATTTTACTAATTATTTTTTTCTTTTAAAAAAAAAAAAAGAGTTTTTTATTCCTATTATTTACGTTCTTATTATTATTGTTTACTTATTGTTAATCCTTTTTTTTTTTTTTTTAAATTGTCATTCTTTTAAATTATTCGAAATTATTCGAATTGTTCTAAAAAAATTCTTTTTTTAATCTATTCTAAAATTGGCCCAAAAAAAAAAAAAATTTTATTTTTAACCCCGAAATTCCAATTCTTTGAAAAGTTTTTACCGACTTAACAAGGTTAATTAAATCTTGAACTTTATCTTTTTAAAATTATAAACTAATCGGAAAAAGATCTTTTAATAGAAGATTGAGTCCATTTTTAAATTCCCACCGGTTTAAAAAAAGTTGCACTTTTTATGGTAACTGAACAAAGTACCCCTGAACTTATTAGAAAAAGCCAAATCCAGTAATCATCCCCCTGGTGTTACTATTTGTAATTAATTAAAAGGTAAGGGGAAAGAATAATAAAATTACATGTATTGAAATGATTAAAAATGTATTATTTAGATGGGAAACAACTTTAAAGATGGGTTGATTATCGCATTTAATACGAATACTAATGAATAATTATAAAAATATATCAAGTATATAAAGTATATACTGTATCAATCATTGATAGCGAAAGTTATTATAACTTATAAAATTTAATTATAATTGTTACTTGACTTGTACATACAGTTATACTTTTATAACTTGAATTGAATTAATTATTAGATGATTATCAATAGAGAGCACGATAGATTATTAGTTGGTTTAAATTATCCATTATAAGTTTTTGCAGTTTTTGACGTGATCGTTCATGCAATTTTTATAAGGATAACCAATCAAAATAACAAATTATGTTTGATTTGTGGATAACAAAATTATATGCGGTATTCGTATGATGATACCTATGTATTATGTTTATTCGTATGATGATGCCTATTTGTTATGCATACTTGAGATGATGCCTATTTGTTATGTCTACTTAATGATGGTCTATGTATTATGTCTATGATTTATACTTGGTGTTCGTATAATGATGCCTATTTGTTATGTCTACTTATGATGGTCCAAGTTTATATCTATGCTTTATACTTGGCGTTTGTATAATGATGCCTATTTGTTATGTCTACTTATGATGGTCCAAGTATTCCAAGTATTATGTCTATGCTTTATACTTATAATGATGCCTATGTATTATGCCTATGATTTATACTTACGATGACGTTTCTACTTATTACTTGCTGTTCGTATAATGATGCCTTTGTATTATGTCTATTCTTTATATTTATGAGTTATGATGAATGGTGAATATATATGCATAACAAATCAATAATTCTTAATCAGAACTTTTTTATTTAACAAACATTATTAATTACTGATTAAAGAATTTTTCTTTCGAGATAAATAATGTTACAAAGTTTAAGAAGAAATAAATTAAGTAAATTAAAAATAAGATAATCCTCCAATGAAATTGAGAATTTTTAATTTTAGTAACATTATCATAATTATTTTTTGTAGCCTATCATAATTTTTGTGGCCTATCAATCATTAATTTGTAATTTTGTAGCCTATCATTAAAGCATCATCATACGAACTGGTAATTATAGAGTATAAACATAATACATAGGTCATCATAAGTATAAAGCATAGACATATTACATTGGTCACCCACCAATTTTGAATTTACTATGGGTGACTGTCACCTATAAATAACGGTAATATTAGGTGACTTTAAACTTTTATAAATCATTAATTAACCGATAAAATGATAGTGCAACATGCAATGCAGATTTTTATCGGTTTATTTTATGGAATTATATAAGAATTTGAAATAATATTATGTATCAAACCCTGATAATTTTAATAAGTGACCATTAATAAAAATATGAAAATTCGGACTAATTTCATGGAATTTTTATGGATTTTGTAAAATTCATAAAAATTCCATGTAATATGACAAAAAAAAAAAATTTGCGGCAATTAATAAAATAAGACATTATCCTGACACTATTTTTTTTTTTATTACTTTTTTTATAGACGTTAATATTATTGTAATATTTTGTAATAATTTTTAAAATATATCGCAAAATTATAGATTTATTGTAAAAAATTAATAATTTTTTAATTTTAGCAATAATACATTGCAAAAATTAAGTATTAAACAATTAATATTTTTATTAATATGTACCCTTTGCAAATATTGTTTTATTGTAAAAATCAGTTTCGGGATACCAATTTTGATAATTTAAAAAGTACTTTACGTATTCAGGTATAGTAATAGTAGATCTAATTGTCTTTTTTCATATTTTTAGTATTAAATAATATAATGAAATTCAAAAAAAAAAAATTATTGGCTAAATATTATTCGTTAAAAGAAATATTTTGCATTACAGTCGGCTCTCGCGGCACTCGATACAACGAACCCTCACTCCGATTTTCATCTATAAGATTATAGTGAAGAATTAAATTGTCTGATCCTTTTTTAACAAGAGATCTTTGACGCATTTGAGAGAAAAATTCGGTATACTAACTGATAAAGTGAGCTCGTTATATCGAGGGCCACTGTATTTAAAAAATGGTACAAACTACAAAATGTTGAAATTCTAATAATGTTGTTAATAACGTGTAAAAAATATTTACGCAAAGCGCACAAATGATTAAAAAAAAATATTTTTTAAAGTGATCTCTCGTTAAAAAAGGATGTTGTTAATAACCTGTAAAAAATATTTACGCAAAGCGCATAAATGATTAAAAAAATATATTTTTTAAAGTGATCTCTCGTAAGGTTAATCAAATGTTTATTTAAAAGTGGTTAAAAAGGATAAAGTTTTTAGCACAGTTTGAGGACCCCCGAAAATCAAAATTCATTTTATATATCGATCGATAATCGCCCGACAATCAAATTACCGCCAGTGCACAGTTATTTAATCACTTTTACAGTAATGATAATCAAATAATAAAAATATACTCCATTATTAATACAAAAGTCAGCTGTAAATATTGCAATTATTCACTATAATTATACATAAACAATAACATTAATACAAAGTAAAGTTTAGACAGTTGGGCTCGAGTCAGAACGAATAAAAGTATTTTTTTTTTTACGAGTCAACGGTGATTACCACCGCAGCTGAGTAGCGGAATTCACATAATAATCATTCGTAATTTTGCCCGGACCGGAAGAAGCATAATGCTGGCCGAATATCGGGTGGCACTAGCCACGTGATATAATAGGGTTTTTAACTCAAGTTATCTTGTACACGAGTGCGAGTTAGTCCAATCTCTGAATCAAAAGTACAAAATCGAATTAAATATTCAAAATATAAACTCGGTTAGCCCGATTTACGGTATGTATTAATTGTTGTCTTGTCGGAAATTCCAAAAGGTTTAAAAAAAAAAAAAAATCATTAAGGAATATTAGGAATACTGCAGTGATCAATAATACTTAATACTGATTTCAATATTAGATGTCTCATAATCATTAAAAATCTCGCATATTTCTCATATTCCTACTAATCAACTGTTTGTGACAAAATAAAAATTTACGATTTGTTTTGAAAAAGCAAATTTTATTTATTTTGTACGACCTTATGGTGCATTTTTGATAAATATGTAAGCAGAAAATAAATTAATTATGTGAATTAAATAAAATTTTAATAAATTTTGTGAAATTTTTTGTTTTTAAACAAAAATAATCACAAATTTTGTGATTTTATGTGAAATACAAAAAAAGTTTCATTGTCACTGAACTTGTAATCAGAACTCTGAGTAAAACTGTCCTCGGCTGATCCGTAAAAACTAAAAACTAAACCGGAATTATGTCCGACACTATGTTATTGGATAATAATATCTCACGTGACGCAGATTTTTATCGAAAGAACTACTATACGATAATTTTAACACGAGCTTTTTGTTTTAAATGAAATTATTGGAATGTACCGTATTTATTTATTTAGGTATATACCATATAAAATTCGTATTGTACGTTTTACTTGAACTAGAATCAAAAAAGTCTTATTGATGATCGATCTACTATTTACCGATAAATATAACTAAATAACAAGTTTTTTAACGAAACATTACGAAACTTTGCAGCTTTAAGAATATTTCCGGTTTTTTTTTTTAAAAAAAAAATGCTAAAATCTTTATGTATAAAATGATCGGTAATAAGCAAACAAATTATGTTCGCAATGCTTCTTAGTTTATGTTTTTTGATTATTTATTTAATGCCGATTTTTTTTAAGATCGAATATTAAACTGTAAAAAAAAAAATATTTACAAATATCTTCCTTAAACATAATTATTTGAAAAGCACATGTAGCGATGTAAATATTTGCATATAAATAACAAAATTCTAAGAATAATTCGGAGAAATATTATTTTTAGATAATATTATTATTTTTTTTTTTTTTATCATAGTGAATCAATAGAACATATTGTAAGTATTTAAAAGTGTTTAAAAATTCTTTTAAAACCTCTATTTTTCGGTTTAAAACTAATTTATTATAGATCAACAATAATTTATCCATATTTAGGAATGCTTTTTTAAAATATTTTAAAATGTTTTTTATATCAATAAATTGCTCGTGAAAAAAAAAAAATGGCATTTAAACAAACGTACCGCAGAAAAAAAATTTCTTGACGTATAATTTGATAATAATATTAATGATTACGGTATTTACTATGATGAAAGATAACTTGTTCTATGAATTTCATTCAATATGGTTTAAGTTATATGTGATTCAAAAAAGTGCTTCAATTTTGATTTAGCTACAAAATTCTTTCAAAATTCTTTCCCGTTACAAAATTCTTTTCCATTACAAAATTTATTCCCGTTACAAAATTCATTCTCGTTACAAAATTCTTTTCTTTGATCGTTTATATATACTGTATATAACTTAAATCACGATGTTTTCATCATTAAAATAATTTACTTTTTCATTCATAATTTTTTAAAAGCTTTTTATTTCAAAATAAAACATCATCAAAAACATTTAACAAAACAAACCAACCGATTTAATCCTTTAGGATTACTGACCGAAATTTGTTGTTGATTTTTAAAGAATTTCGTGAAAAGAATGGGCAACTCCTATAAAATTTTGGGATGTAGAGCCAAATTCACGTGGTAATACGTTCTTTTTTTTTTAATAGTGTCGGTGAACTTGTTATTTTACGAAGGACATGTAGAAGATTTAATAATATCATTAATGTTGTTCTTGACGAACTTGAACTTAATAAATATGTTTGAAATTTTAAGGTAATATATTTTTTTTTCTTGAAATAACTATATGAAATAATTATATATGAAATAATTATATATGAAATAATTATAAATATAATATATACGTAATAATTCATTCATAATACTTTTTTTTAGTTCAAGTTTACTTGTAAAAGTAATAATGGTCATATAAGAACTAATAAATTATTATTTAAATCAAAATTTTGTTAAAATTGAAATTGATGAAGAAAAATTTTATAATATAAAAATAAATTCAAATATAATAATTAAAAAATATTATTATTATTAATCAAGATAAAAATAATCAATTTGTTAAAAAAAATTTATATTATGAATCATTTTTTACATAAAGATCTTATTTGATCATTTATTGGTGAAAGTGATTTAATTAATGAAAAAAAGAATCATGATGGAATTGGGTTTGCTTATATATTTAAAGTAAATGTTAAATGTATTAAAATTTATTCAAAAAGATTTTATAAAAGTCTTTATGAGTTAATATTAATAGTATATTTTCAAACTTAAACTCTTTTTATTTAAAATTATTTTTTTTTTAAAAAAAAATGACATCCTTTTTTTATAGGTACCTATCTGGACGCGATTTCAGACTTCGACTTCGGAATAAGGTATGGGATAGGAATTAGGAAACGAAAGAGCTTAGGGAACGAAGGAGTTTAAGGACGCCTGGACGTGGATTTTGGCCTTACCCATTGAGAATACCCAAAAAATTGTAGGTACCTCCCTGACACCTAGGCGTGGATTTCGGCCTTACCCATTGAGAATGCCCTTACTCACGTCCCTTTCGTTTTTTTAAATATACCTCCCTGAACGCTTTGGACCTCGAAAATCGGTTCCCCTCACTAGTTTCGAACTAGTTTCGAAAAAGTTTCAAAGTTTCGAATTTAGTTTCGGAGTTCGGAACAAGTTTCGAAATCGAATTATAGTTTGAAGGGCCATTAGAAATATTCGTTTTTTTTAGCCAATCAGAGTAGCTCTTTGGAAAAGAAAGCAATTTTACTATTTTTTTCAATCCATTGAGCTGAATATCTTAAATGTCATATTGATTATGACTGAGTGACTGACTAACTTTGATTCAGCCTTCAGGGTTCGATCATTACTACAACGAAAAATTACCTGCGGTTAATTTAAAAAGATTTATATTATTTAAAGTATTTATTGTCATACAGTACTTTAGTTCCAGATCAAATGATTTGTAATTACGAAAATAATCCATTTCCCAAGTTCAACTTTACTATTCTTCTAAATAACAATAGCTAATAAATTATTACGATTGTATTTTTGATCTAAACCCGACTGGGTTAGTTACATGTTAATTTGGATATGAAGATTTATAATTTATCTTTCTTTGGGAAGTAACCGACCCTTTAGTCACGGGTTACGACTCAAGGTAAAACAAATTACAAAACTTTAATTATTACTTCAGCAGTATTATTATTAAATTTTTAAATTACCTCTATTTCTATGAATTTCTAACGATTTAATACTTTTTTCATTAAGTATTTTTTTCCCGAAGATATAGATTATCTTTAACCATGAAAGAAATTAGAATTAATATTTTCCTTTTTAATGGACCCAATTTAAGAAAGGATTCTATGGTCAAGTTTCTTTTTTTGATACGGCGTTCGTTACTTTGCATACTTGGTGTAAGGTTTTTCATTTTGATCCCCTAATTCGTCAGGTCCTACAAAAAATTAAAATTAACATAACGGGTAGTGCGCATTTCGCTTTTATTGACTATCCATAAATGGTACTAGTTATAAGAAAGTTAAAATTCATAAATTCACAAACTTCAATAATTATTTATTTTTATTTTAAATTCAATTTTTTTTTTTTTTTTCTCTTCTTTTTTTTTTTAAAAAAAAAAAAAAAAAAAAAAATGAGCTACGGAGCCATCATTACCGAGTTTCCAAGATACGATAATTCGAATAAACCTGCACAAAATTCAAAAAAATCACCTTACACTTTCTTTGCGGAATTCCTCGAAGCAAAGCGTTTCATGTATTGGGGCCTATTTTTGACAACTATCAATATCGTTGCATTAACGGTCATAATTATGATCAAATTGGATGATTTCATTATTGAACTCTTATTTAAAATGTCATTAGTGATAAATATAATATTTTCAATTGATGTATTATTAAGATTAATAGTATTTGGTCCAAAATATTTCTGCAAAGGAAAATATGGTTTACTACATGGTTTTGACGCGATTTTGGTCTTATCAACATTAGGTGTTTCACTTTTCTTAAAAATTAAGGAGACAGAATTGATTGAAATAGTGTTATTATCATTACGATTTTGGCGTATATTTACAGCACATGTTAAAGTTATAGAGTATAAATATCCAGCTTTTCATATTATACTCGTTATGGATCGAAGTGGTTCAATGAATGGTAAGAATAATCTACGTCAATAATTATCAAAATTATATTTAATATTAAAATTAAATTTTGATTATTGTTAGGTACTGATATTACTCCATCAGAAAAGTCTCGTAATTATGCCAAATTACAAAAATCTCATGATAATCGTCTTGGTGCTGTATATGATGCCGTTTATTCTTTCATGGATACCAGATTGCAAACTCGTTATATATCATCCTCAAGGACGCCATTGATTACTGATCGTATTGACCGTGATACGATATCACTTGTTCTTTTTGATGATGAAGCGGTTATAACCTTTGAGAATGAAAGAATTAATGCTGAATTACTCTTTAATAAAATGCTTCAATATGAAAATAGAGGTGGGACTGATTTTGGAGTTGCTATTGAAAAAGCAGACCAACTTATTAACAAATATTTTGATGCCACAAAGTAAATTAATTTTTTTTTGTATTTTACAAAATTATATCATTCGAATTTTTTTTTTTTAACTTTTAATATTTGAATAGGACAAACATTGTTATATTCCTCTCAGATGGAGAAGCGGATGTTCCTGAATATGATTTGGATTCAATTTGTAAACGTAATGCCAAAAAGAAGTATGAATAATTTTCATAATTTTATTATTTTTTTCATCTTAAAAATAATGAATTATTATAATTCATTGATCAAAAAAATTTTTTTTTTTATTATTATTAGTTCACCAATCTATCTACATACTGTCCTTTTCGGTCTTGATACTGGAAGTGATTCATTAGAAAGGATGGTTGAAGTTGCGAAAAAGTATACACCTCCTGGTCCCGTGACTTGTTCGTTTACAAAGGTTATGGACGAGGTTGTATTGACCAACCTATTTACCAATATAGCAACCAATTTACGTGAACATAAAAAAGAATATCGATGGTGGATATTCCAGGTTTTGAAAGGATTTTGATGGAAAATTTTAATTAAATCAAGTATTAAAAATATTTATGTAGTTTAATTCTATGGACGTATACTTCAATTTTTTTTTTTAAAACAAAGCTTAATTTAAGCAACAAAATTTCAAGCATAATAATTTCGAACATTAACATATCTTGTTTAATAAAAAAAAACAGAAACCAAAAAAACTAGTAAATAAGCGTCTATTTTATATTTTTAAATTCTATATATAATATAGCGACCGCCTTTCCTCCGCATAGGAAAGTTTACAATGGCAATAAAAACAACGCATCATCTTGTTAATCTTTGTTTTTAAAAAAAGTATTTTTTAGGTATACGTTTGTTTTATTATAAGCATATATTATTTAAAATGTCAAGTGACAAATCGTGTTCGCGCAATTCATGGTCTTCCCACCTAAATAATTACGCAGGTTAAAATCTCCTTGGGACTTTTGGTAAATGCAACACGTGATTAGTGCACTTACAGTCTTACAGACTTACAGTAGTCTTACAGTATGATCGATCCTTTTTAATTGTGAAGATATAGTAAGCAGTGAGAACAACGGATGTTTACACATGGTTATCAATTACTTGGTTTAGGAATTCCTGTACTGGCGCGAGTTACTGTTGGCCCTCGATACAACGAACCCTCCGATTTTCACCTTGGCTGATTCGTTATAACGAGAGATATTTGACGCATTTGAGAGAAAAATTCGGTATAAAGCCAGTTCCTTATATCGAGGGCCGATTGTATTGACATAAGACTATTTTGTGTTGCTCAGCCTCTTGAAACTAGGTCTATATTTTAGCGTTCACCTGAATTCCAAATAGGAAATAGTTAAACTGTGAATGTTAAAGTAATCAAATGTCAAAATTTCTGGGTTCGCAATCTTGATACCATTTAATCATTTAATGTTTAATCATAGGAATAATCGTTGCTTACAATGAAGGCATATAATTCACACACTGGTTGGAATTAGAAATCGTTAAATATTTTTACAACCATTTTTGATTGGGAGAAGATACAATTTTTAGGAGAGTTTTAATCACTTATGTGATATTTGACATATACCAATTTTTGTCAAACCGACAAAAATAGTTCCCATCCGAATTAATAGTAACTCCGATGCTGTTGATTTTGTATTTATGACTATTTATCGTATTTTAAGTAATAGATCTCGATGTCGATCTTCTTTATCTCTCAATCTGTATCCATTATAAACAGGTTTTTGATTTTTTTTTATATTTGTCAAAAAGAAAAAGAACAACAAATAACAACAAATACATATTTAACCATAAAAGAGAGAAAGTCATTCTTATTAAAACAATCAATGACATTACAATAATGGTAATGATAATAGCCAAAATTTCAATGCGTTGAATAAATAATAAATAAATTTATCTATTTTGAGTAAAAAAAAAAAAATTTATAAGGTGGATTGTTTCTTTATTGTTTTTAAAAAAAGGGGGGTCTATTTTACCCCCCAAAAAAGGAGGGATATCGGATTTTTTTCAACTTAACCGAGTTTGAAACCAGAATTAACTTTGACAATGGCAATTTGGCTTTGATGTCAATTAAATCCCATTTATTATTATATAATTTGCAGTTCTTGGCTGGGTTAGCCGGGCAGGTCCGTTTCAATAGTTACATATTTGATTAAACTCTTTTTTTTAAATCCAACATTAAATAATAAATTAACAAATGTCATTATGTACGCGATTCAGGTAATATTTTGAATAATTTGACCCACCTATGCGGTAATCCTAAAAATATCTAAGTGAAATATCTACATTATAATAGGTGGTTATTAAAAGAAACTCGACTTCTTTTTAGAATGCATTTGTGCGAGTTTCTTAAATGCGTTTGTGAGTTTCTTAATCCCCAATTTTCTTGTTCGTGGCGCAATAAGAAAATCTAGGCTGCTTTTTAGCTATCGGATTAATCTATGTAAGGGACTAATGGAAGCCACAAAAGCAATGAGTGTCATACATTGTATGAAAGTTATTTTTATCACGCTTTAGCATGACTATCAAAAATAAAGATGCTAAAAATAAATTTGTGGAGATTAACCCTTAATTGCTAATTCCTTTCACTTAGAGCCGTCTATACATATATTTCTATACTATATTTCTATGATTACTTTCCTTATCTAAGCGAAATTCTGCATTACCATCATTCAAAGAATCTCAGTAAATGCGATGTGATAGATGATTTTCAAACAGTTGATCTTCTTTGTATATATGGATGAAGTATAATCCGTGTCTAGAATCAAGAATATCGAGTCGCATACCTAACCCTTCAGTAGCACATGACCTTGGCCTAAAATATCAAGTAATTTTGAAAGAGATTATATTTTATTATGAACTATATGGACAAAAAAAAATTATTTTTTTCTGAAGTGAATAGATCATTTTCAGATATCAATGAATGTCATGATAATATTTCCAACCTGAAAATCTATGACATTAAAAGGGACTTGATATAAATATAGAATCTTCTTATCAGTATCTAAACAAATCATTCGATATTAAGAATATTTTATAATCATTATGATGACATAACATACTTTAAAGGACCAATAGTTAATTCACTAATAATTTTCATCATAATAACTTATTTACCGCTTCTTTTACACTAAAATGTGATTATGATAAACTCCTCGTTTGTTCTGAATTATAAAAATCTATATGATGATAGCGAAGTCGGTCGTAAAGAAAGTGCATCCAGAACATCCAGAAATTCCAGATTGTCATTATCTTCAATAGATTCATCTCCCTGTGGTATCAAATGATCCTTTAGTCGTTCTGGAGGTTCTGATAACGTTTGTTCTAACAAGACAAAAAGAATTGCATTTTTTCTTTTAATAAATCCTACTTTCCGAATATCATTCAGCGGTGCTATCAAATGTTGTGATCATATAATTTATTCTACTTCAATGTCATCATTTTATTCTAACCTAACCGCTTCTATTAAGTGAGAGATTGCAAAAGTGAAAGATTGTAAAAATGATAGCTACAAAGCAATCGAATGAATCGATATTAAAAGAATATTAGATTTCTGAAATTTAGTATGAATATTATACAGAAGATTTGTGTTTTGGTGAGGAATTTTTTTTTTTTACTTGTTCGATAATAATCTCATAAATTATTTTACTTCATTATAAGAGTTATTGAACTGAGTTGAGGGAACATGTAAGATATTAAATATACTACATATACACAATGTATTTGGTTTATCATTCGTTGAAATTCAAGAACAATTTCGTTTCTAATAAAATTTCTTTAAATTTCATTCAGTTATCATGTTTAAAATATTCATTAGAAAGAAAAAATTTTATACACGATATCATTAAATTATATTTAAAAAATTATTGTATAAATTATTATTTAATATTTCTTCGGTGAATATGCTTAAATTACAAACCTCAAAAATAAAAGAAAAAAATGTATTTTTATCTTTTTTAAAATTCTCATATTATTAAGTTTCATATTATAAAATAAGGTCTTGCAAGTTTTTAGCATTACCTATTTCAAAAAATGAAATTTTGGATCGTCAGATCATCAGATTTATTAACTCGCTTCATAATACAATAACCAAAAGTTGATCCAAAACAAAAAATTATTTATCAAAATTATGAGTAGTCGAAGAAGTTCTCGACTTGCAAACAAAAATCGTGTTGATAAACAGGAGAACCAAAGAATCATAGATATGAACTTGGATCAAGAAATTTCTTCTGAAAAAGAAATTGTAAAAGACGTTCAGGAACCTTCTATGAAAAATGATCTTAATTCTTTTGTTGTAATGAATGACGAAAACCTACCACAAAGATTTGAACGTATTACAAAAGTAAATAAGACTATATTTCGACAGACTTCTAAGACTTTATCAGAACTCAAGTCTGCTATTGAATCGACCAAATCTGCGGTCTATTCTTTTGAAACATGTTTAAAGGGCAAAAATAAGAGTTTATTTGACGATAACGCGTCAATAATTAATAGTAACGATGAAAATGAAATGGATATTGACGAAATTGATGTAATTAATGATGTTAATGATAATAGCTCTGTTATTGAAAATGATGATTCGTTTATTGTACATAATATAAATAATTCGTTAAAAATAACTGAAGATATTGAAGATTCAGAACTTGTCGAAAATGTTATCAGTGATCAGGAGAATCAGCC
The DNA here is from genome assembly GCA_021464525.1 of Rhizophagus sp. LPA8_4_AMF. Lineage (NCBI taxonomy): Eukaryota > Fungi > Glomeromycota > Glomeromycetes > Glomerales > Glomeraceae > Rhizophagus > Rhizophagus sp. LPA8_4_AMF. The sequence continues at coordinate 26,361 of JADRCO010000108.1, read as the reverse complement.
ATTGGAACAAGATATTCGTTTACAAAAACAGGATTTAATGGAAGTTGATTATCAACAGCCAATACAACAATTCACTCTCATGCTTTCTGATGATTTAAAAGAAGCTTTTAAACCCAATCTACCTATTTCAACATCTCTAGAAGACACTGATATAATTGTGTATGATCCCGCTGATCCTGATTTTAATAATGATGATTTAATTGTAACTCTTGTTGAACGTAAGCAAAATATGACTACTAGAAGAAAAATAAGGTAAGTCAAATTTTGTTAAAAGAGTAATTATTTAAATGTTGATGTTGATATTTTTTTCTTTCCTTAACTTAGACTGAATAGGCTTCTATCGAAATCTCAAACCGTGAATTCTATAAATTTACAAACAAATACGTGTGATCAAATTACTAATGGTAGAGTACATAAAATTTTGTTTATTTGTATGTTATAAAGGCTTACTAATAATAGATTATACGTGTTCAATAATTCAAACTATTAAAGAACAAGATACATCTACTTCACACATCGTTTGCATTGATGATAAAGGTAATGCATAATTTAGTATTTACTTTTGATTATTAATATTAAGATTCATCAAGAGATTTTATTTTTTATAGATGACAATTCAAAAAATCAAGTTAATGAAAATCAAGAGACACCTGCCGATAGTCATGATCGACAAGAACAACAAGATGACAATATGATAGACTTTAATGGAAATGAATCTAAAGTTCAAGATCAAAGCGTTGCTAAAGATGAATCTGAAGTTTGTAAGGATGATAAGGATATTAAAAATTCAACACCAGATGAGAACCCTGACGTTAAAACTGTAAGTCAAAGTACTAATAAAGATGATGGTACTAGTAATAAACTTGAAGTCCAAAAAGATAATTCCGAAGATGAAAGTTTTACTGATGTGGTAGAAGAAGTCGTTATAGAATCTTCAGGCGAATCTAGAACTCAAGAAGTTTCAGTAAATAATATGTTAAAACTTTCAAGTGATTTTACACCTGTAAAAAATAAAAATAGTCAAAGTGATATGATATCCGCTGAGAACCTTGAAAGGGACTTAAATGATAATAATGAATCACTCTCTAATGATATAATATATAATAAAAAAAATATAATACCAAAATTAAATGTTAAAAAAAATTCGAAAAATGCACAGTCAGTCGAAAGTACGACAGAGTTGATCTCATCCTCAAATTCATCCGCTAGTAAAGTTGTTCCCGCAAAGAGATCTGTACCTGATGATTCAAAAACTTCCGAAGATATATTGGGTACATTTTTAGAATTGCTTGATGAGAATCGGAAGAATGAAACTTCACTGATACAAAAACAATCAGCTACAAATATTACAGATGTTCCATCAAATTCTCGATCAGAAATGATGAACTTACCTTATTCTTCGATGTCTTCGGATGAACATCTAAAATACCTTCAGATCGAGGCAGTGATTTACCGTAATGTATGTTATATTTTTTATTTATAATGTTTGTATGTACATGTAATAAATGTTAATGCAAGTTTATATTTAACTAGCCGGAATTGGTTTCAAAAGAACAACGTAATTTTTATAAGAATATGTCGGAACGGGTCATAAACGAACAAAAGAATTTTGAGCGATGGCAGTTTGAAAGATCGAAATCGTTTGTTGGTCATTTGAACCCATTGATAGAAAATAAAGTTATGGTTAGTGTCTTTCATGTTCAATATTAATCAATATCACGACAAAATAATTTAATTCCTTTAATTTAGAATCACTTAAAATACGGCAGGCAAAGTAATATAAATGAATATTCAGTGAGTAAATAATCGTAATTCCGATTTGTACATAATGGTATGATGAATTAATAAATATCTTGGTTTTTTTTAGAGAATAGAATTAACAATTGGGCTTAATCCAGTCAGTCTCGGGGAACCAGAATTAAAATTCAAACAAAAACTCAGTTCAATCGTACGTTAATTTTAATGATAATAATGTGTTTAAACTTTTATTTCATTTTTAATTGTAATTTTTATTAAATTTTTCAAACTTTTAAGGGAAAGCTTTTTGAATTTTCGATTCCACCAACAGTAGTAAATCAAATTCCTTTTCAATTAGAAAAGGAACTTTTGTTAAATGACATTCCATTCGCTAATACAATATCAGCAGATTTTGTTATAAAAGATTATTGGCAAAAGATGGTAAATTGGTTAATGATTTATTATTCATTATGAAATTTTCTATTATACGAAAACTTGTCTAATTTTAATAGAGAATTCCAGTGGTTAGCCAGGATCCATTAATCCCTGAAATGCTTTCCAATCATAAAGTTGACGTTGTAATTTCTTCTGGCGGTCTTGCTGCACTTGTTGGTTTAGCTGAGTCTACAGATGTTGATTTGGAAATTCCGATCAAGATAGTTGAATTTACCAAAGGTAAATTAATAATTTCTATATACACAATTTAAAAGATTGCCAATAATGTTTTTATGTTTAATTAGAGAATTCTACTCTTAAAACAATATATATCGATAAACCATTTGTGAAAAAGAAAATGACACCACGTGAAATCAATCAAGTTTACTATAATACAGCTTTTAAAAGCATGGCTTTGAAAATGAATACGTGTATCGATATTTCAAATGTTGAAAATAAAGATGGCGAATTACAATATTCTTCGCACAACCTTGAATATTCACTATGGAATATTGATGATATAAGTATTTTGATACGATGTAAATCTCATGGATATTACAGAGATTCAGATCAAAAGGTTTGTTTTAAAAATAATCATATTGATGCAAAGTAAATTTTTTCTAATATGTGGTTTGTGTACAAATATAGATTCGTACTGTAGGAATAAAATCAAAATTAGATTATCAGTTGGATTACAACTACGAAAGTATCAGTTTTATTGAGCAATCGCGCTGGTGGATTTATTCGATGATACGAAATAAAGCTGATCTAATGCTTGGCCGAATCGATGTTCCAATGAATACCCTAAATATGGTCGAGAGAGTATCAGCGGATAATATTCTCCCTGATGAAAATCGGTGAGTAGCTAACTAGAATATATGTTTACGTAAGTAACTTTTTACTGAATGATCTTTTTAATATTAGGGTGAAATCACTTATCAAAAAGTTGCACTACGTTTTTAAGCAATTACAACGGTATATATTAACGATATTTTATGAATGAGTTCTTATTTAACTGGATTCTAATTTTGCAATTTTTGATTATTTTAATTTTAGCCAATTATGTCAAGGATCATATATCCTTCGTCACGAGAAAGGTGAAGCTTATGCTGTAGTTTATAAGAGTGTTGAAACTGTTGAAAACTACTCTCTTACCAGCTCACAGCATATTGAGATTGACCGTGAAACAATATCATTTGTGCCATTAGTATGGAATGGTCTACAAGCTCAGATTAGAAATACATTTCCTATTAGAACTGAGCAAACTCGTGGCCCACCCCCCAAAAAATCAAAAAAGAAGGTAATTATTAATTATAGCGCATTTAATTACGTTAAACTCTATTATAATCTAATTCCTATTCTAGTTCAACGTACCAAACGAAAAATCAAAATCAAGGTCAAAATCAAAATCGAAATCAAAATCAAAGAAAAGTAAAGATAATGGTAGATGGAAAGATAATGGCGAATGGAAAGATAATGGCGAATGTGATGATCTGCAATATATTGCAGATCATATAATCAAGCCGAAGATTTTTGATTTGGATAATATGGAAGAATCGAGTGGTTCTTCCGCACCTGATTTCGCCACATTATTAAATAATTTTAAAAAATAAAAATCATTTACGTCATAATAAATTTACTATGTGACAAGTTTTGGATTTGGTCATGTGATAAGTGACAAAATTTTTTTACCATTTAAATCTTACTTGTCGCTAATTATGCAAGTTGTGATTAAATATCTGCGTCAAACGTTATTATTTTTTTAAGTTTTTTTTTCCTTTCAATATTTATTCTATTTTACTTTTTGGAAACTAAAAAAACCACGCCAGTAATATGAATCCAGCTAGGAGAAACAAGATTGACCTCGATGTAAGTTATCATGACTTCAATAGCTCAATAAGATTATGAGCTTATTTGAGGCTGATCGTGGGAATTTATTTGTTAAAAGTTTATTACTAAAATTAAATTTATTCTCGTCATTAAATAAATAGAAACTAACTGAAGAAGAGAGGAAGCATTTCCGGATGTATGGAAAGTTACCAGCAGGAAAAGCAGGAAAGGATCTTATATCTCACAAATTAAAGGTATTTATTAAAATGAAAGAAAAAAGGGGGTTTAACCCTGGAAAATGGGTATATCTTTCAAAATGTCGTCATTACAAATAATTTATTAAGGATTTGATGAGAGAAATAAAAAGTTTTCTACTTATAAATTATGTTATATTATGTAGGAACGAAAGTATTTTGATTCTGGAGATTATGCTCTTTCCAAAGCTGGAAAGACTTCAGGTCCAGTCGGTGTTCAACACCCTTCTCCTGAAACGATTCCTCACGCGAATGCAATCGCAGCCGTTACTCACAATTCTTCACCTGTGAAAGAAAGTTCTCTCGTACACGAGACTGAAATTGATGAAAAGGCAGATGCCCAATCTGCAGACGCAGATAATCAAACTACTTCAATTTCCACATCAAACCAAACAACACCAGTTCCCACGATCCCAGAACCAACACCCGCTTCTACTCTAAATTCTACAACTTCATCAACAACAACCAATAATTCATGATGAAAGTTAGAATATTTAAATCAACATTTATGTATAAACGTAACGAAAGTGATCGTATTGTCATATTTAGTTCCTTTTTTTTATTTTGATTTAATTTATAAATTTCTTGTAAATTGTGCAAATTGTTTTTTTTCATATAGAAGCAGATATATTTAAATGGGAAAAAGTCGATTGATGTTGGATTCGAATAAAAGAGTTCAAGGTCGAGAAAGGATTGCCCAAATTTTTGTTATTTTGGTTCACTTATCTCCCTTGTGTTCTAATTTGATGTGTAACATTGATCTGTTTCTTAATAGTATCAAATTTATAACAAAAAAAAACTTTCGTACCTATTTATTTATTTAAATTTTTTTTTTTTTTATGTTACTGATGTTGTACATAGTGGGTTTTTTTATAATCCGATTTAAACCAATTAAAGAATATTTTTCGATCTTGTAAGTAAATGGAATCGAAATTTAATTTCTTTACAATGACATTTTATTATAAATCAAAAAGTATTTGCTTTCATCAAAGAAAAAAATAAATATTTAATTTCTTGGACATTTTTCAGAAATACAGAAACAGAATACAAAGTATAAAAAATTAATATATATGTATATTATTAAGTTCCTTCAATAATTTTTTCTACAATAAAATAAATCTAAAGCAAAATTACAAAATTAAAGGATTGAATTTCTGAAATGATAAAAAAATATATAATAATAATAAAGCAAAAAAAAAACTATCTAATTAAATTTTTTTTTTAATAAATAACCGACTTTTCTTATTTTAAAAAGTTCCATTATTTTTTTTTTTCTCTTTCAGAAGAACTGTAAATAATTTTTTTTATAAAAATTAAAATTGAAAATAATAATATAAATTAAGGAAATCACTAAAATAAAACCTAAATTATTCAACTTTTGCTCCTTTTGTTGCGGTAACTCCTTTCTTATTATTATAAGTTTTATTATAAAATCCGATGAATAAAAGTAAATAACTACTCAAAATCCAACATCCAAAAAGAGCAGCACTTTCACTTCCAGCACATGAGCCATAATTTGGCATCCAATCCCAGTAAGTAGCAGTGAAATATGTATAAGAACAAAAGTATACGAAGAACAAATCAATTACGAATTGCGTTATTTGCAATGTTGTAATATATTTTTTCCACCAAATTTTTGCCCCTCCTGCGGTTCGAAAATAATAATAATACATAAACACATGAACCAAGAGATTAAGAGTAATTGGAACCCATGACTATAATAAAATTGGAATTATCAATAATTAGAATAAATAAAAAAATGAAAAAAATAAAAAATATTTATTTACCACTGAGGTTCTACCTTCCAATTGCGAGAAACACAAAGCCATCGTCATACTATGATGATAAACGTGTAAGAATTCTGAAATAAAAATCCGGAAAGATCTTTAAAGGTCAATTTTATTACTTTTAAATCAAATTAAAAAATTTAACCGAAAATATAAATTACCAAGATTCTTTTTTCTTAATACTAAAAAGACAGTGTCGGTAAGTTCCCAATACTTTACTAGATAATTAAGATAATATAACAACTCTAATCGTTGAGTCCATGCGTCATTGTGACATACGGAATGAAAAAGTCCTTTACGAGCTAATATTGGAATCAGTTGTTCCGCGAATAGCATCAAAAGTGCTAGAGAAGATAACGTCAACAAAAGATTGTGAATTTGGAAAATAAATTGAAGTTTGATAACTGGAAAATTTTTCATAAGTAGTTTCCCTCCAAATATGACAGCGAGATATGTAACAATGCCAATTATGACTTCATATCTAGTAGATAATGGAGTAACTCCCTCAATAAACGCAAAATTATTTGGGTCGTTTCCCGTTGCTAAAGTGTACGCTTTCTCAAAATAATCATAAAAATAAATACCAAAAGGACGATCAATAGAAAACTGAAAAGTTGAGTTTTGCATTATAACCTTTTAATATTAACTTTTAATTATTAATTGTCTATTGTCTTTATATAGTCAAAGTGTCAAACTCTTAAAAAGTAAAAAGAAAGTTTCACTAAATTGAAAGTCCTTAACAAGGAAAAAAAAAAATTTTTTTTGAACGTTTATGATAAAATGGTGGCTCATTAAATTGAAATTTACTGAAATTAGTTAAACATTTTAAACTTGATTGCACAACTTCGTGGCATATGCCAACAAGTTAAAAAAGCAACGTGGTTCTTTTTTAGTGAAGAGCTTTGAAAGAAGTCAATAAGGTAGTGATAGAGGATGAACAAACGGATTATCTTTATAAGAATTTTTTACCCGATAAAAGGGGTATCACGAAAACTAAATTTTGAATTTTTCCACATGTTCTGTGCTGACAAATAAGTATGTCATTGTTAATTGTTTGGCTTGGAATAAACTAGCATTTCAGCGTACCAGAAAATCTGGCTATTATTAAAAAAGAAAAAAAAACCGGAAAAGTGCGGAATTACTCATGTGAATTTTTATTACTCATCACGTGAACAATAGATTACGATAATCTTTATTATGTGAACAGAAATTCTAAAAAAGATCTCTAAATTTAGAGTTTGTCTCAATTATGGAAAATATTTCAAATAAAAATTTACCAAGAAATACTCCAAACCCGACGACTTTTCTCGATCTACTTAATAATACGTATGATGACGCAGATTTAGTTCATATGCTTGCAGAAGCTACAGATCTTACATCTACGGCTGCTGTAAGTTCTTCTTTTGGGTTTAATTCTAGCTCTGAGGAAGCAAGTTTTAATCAACCAGAATCCAGAGAATTTCAGAATTTTGATGAGCATTTAGATCTTGTTGATGATGAAGAGGAGTTTGTAGAAGATTTTGAAGGAGAAGTATATGATTTTGAAGGAGAATATGATGAATTGCAAAATTCTGATCTAATTGGAGGAGATACGTTTGCAAATAAATTGAACGACACAGATGAAAGTGAACAAATGGACAAAGTGGAAGAAGATGATGATGATGACGATGAGAAATATTTGTCGGATAATTTTGGGTAAAAAATTATTGTTATAATTCAAATTTAAAAAGTATAAATTACCTATCAAATAACGATATTAAATTATATAGTCGTTTATTATCACAAGCTGAAGCTATTGGTAGTGATTTAACTAAAGGAGATTCTGTTCCTCACCTTTGGCAAAATCTGGAAAAAGAGTGGACCGAATTTAATCAAGATTTAAGACTTACTAGTGGAATTGGAAGAATAAAAAAGGGAAAGGTACCCTTTTTTAACATATATTATTTATTTAAGAATTCTTCAATTAAATTAAATTCTACAGATTATTATTCGGGATAATTCGATAATTCTTTATAGAAAGGTCCAAGACCTCGTGTTATTCCGCCAAATCTTCGTGCATTAGTTGGAGAAGCTAATTTACATTACGTAAATAGAGATTATCCAAAAGCAATTGAAATTCTTCAAGAGGTTATTAAAATTGATCCAAATATTCATTCTGCTTGGTTTACCCTTGGAACTATTCAAGATGAGATGGGATGTCCAGAAAAAGCTTTGCAATTGTATTTAGTTGCAGCTCATTTAACACCACACGATGGTGCATTATGGAAGAGATTAGGCCTTTTAAGCAAGTCAGTTGGTTTTTTCTCTATATAATTTATTATAGTGATATATCTAATTTCTTTTATTTATATATTATATTATTTAGAAATCATAATTCAATTCATCAGGCTATTTATTGTTTCTCTAAGGCAATCAGATGTGATCATAATGATGTGGATGCTATTTGGGATCGATCGATTCTATATTCAGAAATTGGAGAATTCAAAAAAGTATTTCTCTTTTAATAACGCCTTTTTAACGAAGTATCTCATTTATCGATATTTATTTTGCAAATCTTCTTTTAAAGGCGATAGACGGTTTTAAAGGTCTATTAGAAAAGATACCCCATGATATGAATGTATTACGAGAAATAACTCGTATTCAAGTACAAATGAATGAAATTCCTCAAGCCATTGAACTTTTTCTTGATGCTTATTCCTATTACAGAAATAGGCCTTTACCAGAAGATCCTGAGGCTGAAGGAAGCTTCGGATATTCTGAGATAAATATAATGGCTGAACTTTACATGTTATCTGGTGATTATAACAGTGCTATTGATTTTATTAAACAGGGTGTAAGATGGTTGCAAGGAAGAGAAAATGAGACATGGTGGGATTATATAAATGATGATCGTGAGTATGAAGAGGAGGAGAATTTAGATAGAAGAGATCATGCTTCAATTTTAGCAGCTGCTAGACTTCGTGGTGCTAGTAGCACCGGAGGTTCAAATGCTACATTACCTATTGAATTAAGAGTTAAATTAGGACAATGCAGAATTTTAACAGATCGACTTGAAGAAGGCAAAGTATGTATTTATTTATTTAATTTCATTATTATTTTAAAATGGTGAATTCAAAATTTATATTTCTGTCTGAATAATTTAAATTAGCTACATTTTGCTTATCTCGAGTCATACGATGTTGAGCAGTATGTAGATTTGTACTATGAAGTAGCTGAAACTTATACAGACAAGGGGTTGTTTGAAGATGCTTTGTCAATATATGAAATAATTGTCGAGAATGAATCCGTAAATATATTTTGATTTATATTTAGAAACTAGAAGTATTATTTATAAATACATGTGTGTATGCTTTATTATTGTTTTAGACAGATAAACCCCTTGCATGGATGCGAATGGGAATGTGTCACCGAGAATTAGGAAACCTTGAAAGTGTGGCCGAATATTTCGCCGCCGGTAAAAAAAAAAATTATATTTATTTATTTTATAATAGACATTATATTTAATAAATATTCGATTGTTCATTCATAGTTGTGAAAGAGTTACCGGATAATTTGGATATTAAAATGGCACTTGCTGAAACCTATGAAGATTTGGATGAAAAGGAAAAAGCGCTTGAGATAGTCAATGAAGGTGTTTAGCTGTTATATTCTATCTTGAATAAATAATACCCGTTGCATTAACACTTAAATGGTACTTTTGAAAAGTTCTTGAAGCGCGTAAAAGAAAGCTCGCTCAAGTGGCAGCAGAATCTCAAGTGGAATCATCATCATCGATATCAAATCAATTCAATATTAGTTCATTGCATAATTTATCAGCAGGGACCTTACAAAATGAATCGTCCTTAATTCAAACTGTGTCTGAAGAATCAAAAGCTAATGCTTTTGCAAGAGCAGAAGAGGAGCGTAAACAAAAAATGGCAGAAAAAGAAAAGGAAACTAAAATTCAATTTCACAGATTAGATCTTTTATATGATCGATCTAAGCTTGGAGATTGTGAATCAGCTAAAGAATTTTTGGAAACTGCTAGAAATGTTGTTATTGATTGGAAAAATAACAGGGCTTTTTATCCTCAGAGAGACAGGGTAATTGTTTTTGTGTGAATTGTCTCTATGTTTTTTTTTTCTTTTATATTATTGAGTACGTTTAAATTTTTATTAACTTATTATATTTAGATGCTTCCATTTAAAGGATGGGACCGTCGAAGGTCCTGGAGAAAACAAGTTTACTTCGAAGAATTTGAAAATTCTAATGATAGTGATGATGCTTATCTAGATGAACAAGCAACTACAATGGCAAAAAGGTTGCAATGGCGCATTGGTTTGTATAAAAAGAATATGTAAATAATTTTTTTTAGAAACAATTATCTTAAATTTTTACATTTATTAATTACTAAATATACTTTTAGATGGGGAAAAAGGCGAATTAGAAGATGAAATACGCAAAAAAATTACCGAATTTAACGGTATTACTTTTGAAAAATGGTTTGACTTTTTTATCAAGGTTTGTTTTAATTTATATGATATTAATTGTTTAAATTCTGGTTTAATTTATATGATATTAATTGTTTAAACTCTGGTTTAATTTATATAGTATATTGTCACTGCAACAAAAAATAATTGTGAAGAAGAGGCTTTTGATCTTCTTAAGTTAGCTTGTAGAGCAAATGTATTTTTTCACAATATTCATTATACAACTGTTCTCAAGTTGTTATCATTGGGTAAGAATAATATGTCTATTTCATATATATATAGAACGCAAGTTCATTAGTCTAATTTTATACTATTTTGTTCGCTTAGCATGGGGACTTCATACGCGCAATTTTTTAGTTGTATGTGAGAATGCAAGATGGCTATGTAATCATGAACCATTTAATAGTAATTTATATAATTTATATGGAGCAGGAATGTCTAGGTATGATGAAAATTGGTTAATGCAATGTTTAACAACTAGTTTAGTAACTCGTTATTTATTTTTAAAAAATATCCAGTGGTTCAAATGCGTTATCATGCTTTGCAGCCGCAAATTCCCAAAAATATTTTCTTCGTCAAGTTAAGTTGATGGATACTGGGTTTTATCAAACTCCAATAATAAAAAATAACTCGAGTAATTCAGATAAATCCGAAAGTGAGATTAAACAAAAACCTGTTATGAAAAAAGCCAAAGTTCCCGAGAAACCAGTTGCAGCATTATTATCGCTTTATGGACATATTTTGGCATGTGCCAGAAGTTATGTCGGTGCAATTGGTAAGTTGTTATTAATGCTCGGTTTATTTTGCATACATAATATATTTGGAATTGACTGTAAAAATCTGTTTTCAGGATACTATTCTCGTGCGTATTCGGTTAAACCAAAAGATCCTTTAATTAGTTTGTCAATGGGACTTGCATATATGCATCGGTCCATGCAAAGAATAAGTGATAATCGACATTTACAAATTATGCAGGTATTTAAAAATATTAATTTTGTAAATGTATTACCTTTTTTCAATAATAATAAATAAAATCCTTTTATATAGGCATTTACATTTTTGTATAATTATTATGAACTGAAAGAAAGAAACCAAGAAGCTGAATATAATCTCGGAAGAGCTTTTCATGAACTTGGTTTATATCATTTAGCTGTGCCTCATTATGAAAGTTGCTTAAAGTTACCTTCTCTTCAGCAAGTTTTCAGAGAGCAACATGAGAAGGTAAAGTAATAAATTATCAATAAATAAATAAAAAATATGTTATACATTTATTAATTTTTAAAATTTATGAAGGGTAAATCATCCGAAAATCTTTCCGAAGAATGTCCCGTCGAGGATGATGATGATCCTACAAGCCTTAGAAGGGATGCGGCATATAATTTATCAATGATTTATGTGGGAAATGGATCTCCTGGGTTAGCGGCAGTATTATTAAAACAATATTGTACTATATGATTAATTCTAATTAATTACATGTTAAAATTAGTAAAAAAAAAGTTTAGTTTTATCAACTAATACATATTTATTTAACATTAAAGATATACACAACTTTATTAATAAATATTAGCAAATAAAATTTTAATATCAGTGAGTGACAATCGATCGGTTCTGCAGTATATCAAATAGTATGCACAACATTAATAACTTTATAACAGGATAATGGATAATAACTGATATGTGATAAATAAATCTATAATAAAATTTGGAAAAGTTGATCATTAATCAACTGATTGTTAAGACAATTCGGGTTTCTAATAAAAATTTTTTTTAGTATCCTTAACATTCATTTGTGCTAAGGAAATTTGTTTTCAAATGATCAGGCTCATGAAAACCTATCACAATTTTTTTTAAAAGCATTGTAATGTTGGTTATCAATTGAATTTCTGATCATTACTAAAATTAGTATAAATTAATATAACATGTTCACATGTTTCTTGTCAATTATACATGATTTGTTAACTCGTTTTTAGATAAATATCTAAAAAATTTTCGAAAAAAGGTTTAAAAGCCTTTTTTTTTTAATTTTATACAATAATAAAAAACAAATGTACCATATGAGAGATTAAATTATATGAGACCTTTTGAGGCTATGACGAAATTTCCGAATAAAAGAGAAATATCACGTGTAAGTAGTTAAGAGAAATAAATACATTGTTGATTTCAACGGTCTTGTTCTTTTATATATCACGAATGTTGGATTAAAAGTATATGTTTCAATCATAACAATAATATCAAAAATAGAAATAATTAACAATTGTTACATTTTGGTGCGAAAATTCTGCATGCATAATGTCTGGAAGATATCATAAATAAATATTGTAAAATACGCTAATGTCGCAACGTTCAATAAAACTATTTTTTTGATTATAAAAGAAAGGTTTTGTATCCTTCGTCATGCAAAACTTGAATGATAACGACAAATCTTTATCTATAGCAGACAACGAGAATATTACTAGTAGCCCGAGTGAAACCATAAAACTTTCCGAAAAAAACTCTACGGATACAGCTTTGAACGTAGACTCTGATTTTAAAAATATAGATTCAACCGAAGAGCCACCTATTCCCGATAGTTCTTCCTCTGCTTCATACCAACCAACTTCAGTAACACCACCAACAACAGCAATGACGGTTACAACGAAAGCAACTACAACTTCTACCACAACAACGATTTCAAGACAACCAGATAAAAAGTCTAAATATGGCTTTATATCTAACTTACTAAGTAGCAACAGTTCTTCCAATTCTGTATCCACAGCGTCGTCCGGTACAGATGTTTCGAAAAAAAAGTTAAGTTCAATGGACTCTGGAATTAGATTCAAGTTGTTTAAGTCTTGGAGTAATAATACACAAGATAATGAATATAAGAGTATAGAAAAAGCCTTGGCGAGGTATGATAAAATCGATTTTAAAGTCATTTATGTTTTCAAAAATTGATATTAAAAAAACATTGTAGATTTCAATCCAAGGATCGTCATAAAGTGGATGTTATAAAATCAGTTTTAATTCCTTGGCTCAAAAAATACATAACAAGTAAATAATTCGTCTTTTCCTTGTTATTTTGCTTTATATTATAGTTAATAAAAACATTCTTTAATAGTAAACGCAACGGACAAAGGTTTACAACATGGTCGAGTCATTTTGTTAAAGTGGTTCGTAATTTATATAAATTTTTTTTTTTTTTGAATGTGAAACTGGAATTGATTTATTTTATTTTTAAAGGTGGAATATATTAATTTCAAATCTACCCAATGCGGCGTATACAGATCGAACCCTTTATTTTGAATGTATTTTATCGTTAATGACTAGGTATTCATATTAGTATTTTATTATTACTGGTTATTTTGATCTATTTTAGTAACAAATAATTTATTTTTAAAAGAAACGAGTTTGAATTCTTTGGCAAGTTTATAAGTTTATAAATTTATATTTTATTTTAGACAAAATTAATTATAAATGTATTAATTGAAGATTATAATTATACAGACCGGATAGGATCAATTCCTCAAATTGATACTACAGACACATACATGGAAATTCCTATTAATACCATAATAACATATCGTGCTGCTTTAATGTCAACTTTACATTACGCGATTGATAGACTTAACCAAAAAGGCGTTTACTCGAACGTAATTTCATTTTGTGCGCGTGTTTTAGGTAATGAATGACTATAAAGATCGCAATTGTTTTAATCATTTTCTCGGCTCTTATTTATTATTTTTATCTTTATTTTATTCAGCTTTATGTTTTTTCAAAATTCCTGGTGTTGGATTTGCTTTATTACAAGCATTGCCAGTAAGTAAATCACACATCAAGCGAATACTAAAGGAGACAGCCGGTGAAGAAGATTCTAGGTAAATTTTATTTTACATTGCGTGACGATGATGACTTTTTTTTGGTTTTTTTTTTAATATTTAATTTGTTTATTAAATTAAAACAAAAAAAAAAACAGTCCAGAACGTATGAAAGAACAGAACGAAAAAATTTCTGCTTTGTTTCCAGAACATTTAAAAATTTTGTGCTTCTTAAATTTAAGATCATGGTGGCGACAGTTTGAAAATGCAAAACGTATTTGGGGTGAACCACCTATAGAAATGAGTGGTAATTGGATAAGGCGGTGAGGATACATCTTATGTTAATGATTTAACCAATAATAATTTGTTTACTTATACTTATTTTGACATTATAAGTTGGCAGAGTGACGATAGTGAATTGTTCTTTTCGTTCTATAAATATTATCATGTTGTGCTTAAATCTTACCTCGCGTCGCATTTCACTCGATCGGTCAAAACTACGACTCCACCGTTTGAGTATATTACTGCACCAGGTTATATTCATCTTGCATCATTTTTCCTTCTCAAGATTGAATCTCTTATCCATCGTAATATTCATACGATCACGACAGTGATTCAATTTGAACATCCGAGAGGAGGCGTAAATACAAATAGTGTTATACAAGGAGGTAATGGAATATCAAATGGAATGAATCCTAATGCAACGGCTATTGGAATGGGTTCGATTACAAACACTAGCATTGACGGTGGTATAGTAGCTAATGCAGAAGCAAACGGAAGTGTAGCTTTAGGGGGTGGAGTTACTGTTGGTGCAATAGGCGTCAATAGTGGGAAACCAAAAGTTTTGGAGATGGCGGGCCGACGTTTTGTTGAAACCATGGTTTCTATTGTCGACAATGGGTTTTTCCAAGAAATGTGTAACATTTGGATTAAAGCTGTAGTTAAGAAGACAAATATGTATGATGTGGAAGGTGTATTTTGTAAGTATTATTTTTGTTTGGTTGTATAGTTTATGCTTTTTGGGGGAAAAAATTTAAATTGTCACTCATTTGTAATGTCCGTCTGTAGGTCTATTAGATTTTATTGATACGTTAATTATTGAATTGGATAATAGGTATTTATTTCGGATTCGTAATGCAAAGTTAATAATAGCTATTAATAACACCTTACATAATTTTTATAATTTATGCTTTTTTTAATTAGGGACAATATTATTTCTTCAGAATCCATGATTTCACATACAGTTAACTTAGATAACACAGAAGGTTCTCGATTCATTGCACCAAATCTCATAAACATACTTGATATCCCTTTTTATATTTCCCTTATTAAACTATTACTCGAACAATCAGACCATTCCATTACCATTCTAAGAACAATAAGCTTTATTTATACACACTTTTTCCTTTTAACGTCACAAGGCGCTTACCTCAAACAATTGGTTAAAGAAATACTTTTGGACGAGATGTTTGAAATATTATTTTGTCATTGGTCAAGAAATGTCAGAATATATTATATGCGTTTATTAGTATGGCGTTTAGGAAGAATTGGAGGTGGAGTCGGAAAGCATGATGATAAAAAAGAACAAGTTAATGACAGTGGTATAATTATTGAGGATAATGAAGAAATAGTCATTGAGTAAGTGAATAAAACATTTTTAATTTATTTAATTTTACTTAAATTGTAAATAAGTAAATAAACATTTATAAATTCTCTTTTTAGTATTTTAGTCGCATTACAAAGTCGTCTAGAAAATGTGCGACTATATCACGAATTTCTATCAAATTATACAGGAGACATGGGGGATGTAGAACAAGCTTTTAAAGCAAAACTAGCTGAACCAACTGCTGAATCAATTATTGAATCAACGGTTGAAGGCAATTCAAACAAAGCCGATAGTAGTAATAACGAAGAAGTGCAAAATCAGCAAATAGTTGAGCCTCGGAACATTTCTTCATCTTCATCTGTTTTATCTGTCTCAACTTCGACTTTATCATCGTCTCCACCAAACAAGACCCGCAGGTCGAGACTGTCATTTAAAGAATTCTCTGCATTACAACAATCATCTGGCAAAGAAATGTCGACAGCGGCGTGTTTTGTCCGTTGGATTTTTCCAAATGGATCACACAGATCTTCCAGTTCTTACAAATCGAATCAAAAACAAATATCGTCTACGTCGACAACAACGCCACAAATTCCTACACGCATAAAAAGTAAAGCAATGATACAGCCCTCAGCAAGGCAGTATGCTACTCATAGACATACTTATGCAGGAAAAGCGATTGTAGAATACGAAGCAGTTAATCAAGAATATGCTGAATGGTGTGCACAAATTGCAAATATTGAAAAAGGAAATTTAGGCGATAGTAATGGTGTCAATAACATTGAAACAAATCCTATGACTGTTAGATTCCCAGGTTTGGCAGTGGAATATCCGAAATATTTTGGAAATGGGTTTGGAAATTCTCCATTGATGTGAGATTGAATCATCATTATAAACATTGTAAATTTATTTTTTTTATTTTATTTTTTTTTCTATCCTTTTAATTTTATTTATAGAACATCTTTTTTTTATTTAATGTTATTTAAAATTCGATTCACAAAAATTTTAGTTAAATGAGGGCGGGAAAAAATGTATTTATATTCATAGACTAAATAATTTTTTTTTTTTTTTTGTTTTCAACAAAAAATAATTAAATTAAAAACAAAAAGATTCTTAAACTAAAATATTTCAATATACATTGTTTATTTTGGCTTGCATATTATTTATTAAAAAATTAGCTGCGGAACATCATTTAAAATTGACATAAAAGTGAGATTATTTTGATTATCAAATGAACAACATCCGGAAAAAAATGTCTGCAGTAAGTCGAATTACTGAAGATAATATTATTAAAAGTGAAAAGAATCAAGAAGAACGTGAAGAACAAGATACTTCTTTGATTCTTGATAACCAATATATATTTATACAATTGCCAAGTGGCAATATAAAAGTTGTTAAACTTCAGAAGGATACGTGAGTGTGTATCCCCTTTTTGGTTCATTATGATAACTTTTCGAATCAATTAATTCTATTAAATGTGAATATTACAGTAATGTATCATTAGGAAAATTTGGGACTTTTCATTCGAACGGTATAATAGGACGACCATTTGGACATTCTTATGAAATTTATGATAATTATCAAGTAAAAGTTATTAAAAATGTTGCACTCTATGAAGTTGGTAAGATAATACAAGACTCTTTGAAAATTATTTTCGCATTTTTACTATATTTTTCAATAAATATATTAGATGAAACGGATGCTAATAATAAAGAAATATTGGACGATCCATCAAAACAAAAATTGTCTTATCAAGAGATCGAGAAGTTAAAAAAGCAGGGATTAGAAGGACAGGTGAAAAAATTTATCCTACACGAACTTATGATTATTTTTGTTCGTTATTTATCTTACTATAATAATATATATTTGATAGGATATTATTAAAAAAATGGTAGAAGGTCATTCAGCCTTTGATCAAAAGACAGAATATTCTAAAGCAAAATATATTAAACGAAAGGAAGCAAAGTAAATCGTAACGAAATACTCTCGTTCGAAAATTCATTTTCACGAGGTCTAATACCTTATACTTTTAGATTTTCACGACTTTTTACACCAATAAAACCTACATTATATTCTGTTTGGGAATATTTTTTCTCCAAGAATCCTGGCAAAATAAGGTTAACATATAAAAATTTGGTAATTAAAAATCACTCTCCATTCAGTTAACATTTGATTGATTATGATTAGGGATATGAGAATAGATACACTATCTCAGATATTATCTTTGGCAAATGTACGAGCATATACAAAGATGCTTGTTGTGGATGACACGCAAGGACTTGTTATTACAGGCGTTATGGAAAGGTTAGGAGGTATGTTTGTTTAAAGTTATTTCGTTTGTTTTAAAAAAAAACACTGATATCCTCGATTCAAATTACATAGGTCATGGTATAGTACTTGGTATTCATGACGGTGAAAATCATAATTATGATATCGTGAGATATATGAACTTTTCGAAAAAAATTCATGATTCATTATTGACATTATCTTGGCAACAGGTATTCAAGGAGGAGATGCAAGGTTAGGAAATAATAAATATCAATCCTGAATATTTGTTTCAAAATTGATAAATTAATTAAAAATATTTTCCAGCTCCTTTTAATTATCAAGATGAATCAACTTTATCGGAAAAAGATTTAAAATATTATCTTCGAAGGAAGATAAATTATGAACGAATAAGAGATACAAGAGAAATTTTATGGAGAGGTGAATTTGACGGGTAATTATATGATGAATTCATTTTGTTATATTTAAATATAACAAATAACTGACGATTTACGTCAACTAAAACAGATTGATAGTAGCAAGTCAATACCAACCTGAATCTATTTTAGAAACACTAATGCCTTTTGTATCCGGATCAAGACCAATTATTGTATATCATATAAATAAAGAGGTTAGGTTTAAATCGTTAAAATATGGTCATAATAATTTATTATTTTATTTATTTTTGTTTTTTTTTCTTTTTTTGTGATTTTTAAATATATTATAGGTATTGATTAATGCGTGTGTATATATGAAGATATCCAAAAAGTTTTTGAATCCACAAATCACCGAGAGCTGGTTGCGTCAATATCAAGTAATTATCTATCATATGCCGTATATTATTAGATTATTATATCTGCTGAACTTCTTTATTGAACCTTTAGGTTTTGCCTGGAAGGATTCACCCTTCAATGTCAACAAGCGGAGGCGGAGGATATTTATTGCACGCGACTCATATAGTAATTAATGAATCTCTTCCTACTCCAATACCTTCTTATATGAAACAAAAAGATACTTTGGAAGAGCTTAATAAATCTGATTTTTGTAACAATAATTCAATTGACGAACCTATAAAAATAGAAAGGTTAGAACAAAGTGTTACAAGTGAAAATCATATGATAATCAATGAAGAATTGAAAGAAACAGAAAATAAAAAAATCAAATTAGAATAGATATTGAAATATTGTAATTTGAATAAAATATTTTTTTTTTTGTGGATCACAAATGATAACCATGCAAGTTCGTGTGAATTTAGATTAGATGGCTGATACTAATATAATCTCATTGACAAAGTACCGAATCACGATGCTATACCATAACAAGAATACAAACTAAAATACTTTTCTATTTAAATCAATAAAATGTCATGCAATTATAATTAGGCTTCAGGCAAAAATCCCTCATAAATTAATAAGTGTAATGGCAATAATAACGCAAAATAATTAAATAACCTCATTATTACCACATGATAATACCTTTTTTTGGGGGAACTTTTTTCTTTAATAAATACGATTCTCTTCAAGATAAACATATATGGATATATTAAATATTTTATGTACCTTAAACTATTGCTTATTTATTGTTAACATAATTATAATATTGTATATAACTTTTTTTTTAGGAAAAAAACCAAAAAAAAAGATATTTTTATAATATAAATTTCTCTTACATATAAATGAGAATCTCATAAAAAAAATGTCCCTAATTTAACAAATATTCTTTTTTTTTTAAAAAAAAAAACAATGATTCGAGTTAGTTTGTATGGGAGAAAATTTTTTTATATACAAAATTAACATACCTTCACATAAATTTTCTAAACAATCCGCACATTCAGTATCTAACTTTTGACAACCGCAACCACATAATAATACACCATCTTCATCTCTAACTTTCTTATGTTCAGGCTGAATGATCTCATGATAAGAGGAGCAACAACTCGATGATAAACTATTATCAGAATTTCCAACGTTGACTCTTTTTGCATGAGTATCACAGCCTGAACATTTGCAACCTGGACCACATCTACAAATGGGCATCTTTGTTGTCGAATTATTACCTCCACAACAACTTCTATCAGTCATATTTGTAGAACAACTTTGAAATGAACTATAAATTTTGTTAGCTAAGTCGGTAGATGTACTACGACAAAATTCTTTACCTAAAATTCCACTTTGGTCATAAGATTTAAAATCCGTATCATTCTCATCATTATATGAATATCCTAACTCTAATGGAGCAGTACTTGCAAAAGGACTACTGCTTTTTTGTGCAACAGAAGAATTAATATGTTCTGAATACCCTCCACCATTATTATTCAAAGAAGTCGTGAAACGTAATTGTGGGTTGATACTTTTGCCTTTTACACTATTATCATAACCGTGAATATATTGATGATGGTTTAGATTAGCAGAAATAGGTGGTAATGTATAAATTGCAGTTTGAGCTGATGATACAGAATTGGGCAAATGAGATGAATCATTATTGTTATCATTATTTATAGAAGGAACGTTCATTGTGTCTGATGTGTCTGATGTCGGGCTAGAATATTGCATATCGGATGAATCTAAACGACAGCAGATACATTTTGCTCCAGTTAAGCATTGACATGGGTTCAGCAATGCATCCACTGAAGTCTTAGATCTTGAAGCGGGCCGATATTCATCATCAGTTGGAATTCCTTGTGATAAAACTGCACCAGCTTGAGGTTGCGACAAGCTCGCTGATTAAAATATAGGTAATTCATGATTAATATATGAATAAAAATAAATAAATTAAATCAGAAAAAAATTACCGACATTCTTCCTTTTTCTTTTCGTTACAATTACATTTCACATGAATTTTTTGAGTTTTACGAAGTTCGCGGCAATGTGAACACTGAGTTATAGGCCGACCTTTCCTTTTGATAACAAAAAGTGCACGGTCAGAGTGCTGGCAAGCAGTAGAACGATGACCTTTAATGCACGTTGCACTATTTTAGAGGGAAAAAAAAAATAAAATAAGCTCAAAAATGATTTGTAAGAAAATAAATAAATAAATAAATAAAATGAATCAAATTATATACCAAGCATATTTAATACCGTCAATGAAAACCATTTCTACAGCAAACCCGAAAGGGCAAACTCCGCACTACGGCGGTTAAAGCTAAATAAAACACTCAGTTAATAGTAACAAATGAAATCAAATAAGATATCGAATAAATTATATACAAACCAAAAGTTTGCAATAAGAAATAATTCTATTAAGGAGGAGCTTTTTAAAGAATTTCAATAGAAATGGCTTCGGTGGCAACGTACAGAAAAAGCCATATTCTGACATCAACGATTTTTATAATCAAAAAAAAAAATACCGATTCCCGATTCGATAAAACTTTAATAAATTAGTTGTTTGCTTTTTATATTGTTATACAAACTGGTTACACACTAGTGTGGCTTGCCGTAAATAGTTGGTAATTATATTATGGTATGTAATAATTATTATATTTCGAATTACGTGATTTTACGGCAGACCACCTTATTATACAGCCTATACACACTTTATTATTAAAATGAATTACAGAACTGGATAGTAATTCTGAACAGCTCTTTACAAATTAATATTTTGAGAACCGCCTGTTATTAAAAAAAAATTCAAGAAATAATTAAAAATAAAATAATAGAACAACAAAAATGTCAAAAAAATAATCCTGCATAAGAAATTATTTCAAAGGTCCGTTATTATAGAAGACATCGTTATCGGTGCAGAATTATTAAAAGAAAATAAGAGTATAATGGAGATTGCCCTCCGAAGGATGCCGGGATTTTGATCACCCTCTGTCTTACATGAGCGAAAAATAAACAGAGTTTGATTCGAGAATGATAATATCCGAGGAAGAGAATCATATGCCTGAAATTTCAGCAAACAATGTTCACCTAAATTATGTGATCTCAATCTGTTCAGTTCCTGCTAGACAAAAGAAGAATGGAGATATTATAAGGATGCATGTGATGCTGAAGTAAATGCAGTCAAAGCCCAACAGAGAAGAAATATTGCGTTGGTGTTTCTATGCTAAAGAATTTAAATCATGTATAAGGATTTTATGGTCACTCGTCATTATATTTTTAGTTCTGACATATATCTGATACATGATCTAATGGATGACTAAACTGATTTGTATAATTCTGCAGAAATAAAAGTTTCTCTTTCAGAATAACGTGTGAAACTTACTTGCACAAAAAGCTATAAATAGTGCAAGTTTTACCTTTCTTGCAAATGTTTCTGCAAAGAAACTTAAGCACTTTAAAATGGATGAATTTGGTATATCGCAAAAAATTCCGATAAGCACCTGATTTGGTAAAATCCCGGCAATAATATGTATACCTGAGAAATATAGGATGTTTTTTCAAAAATTTCGTTGCTTTACTATCATATATGCCAATAATGCTGATATTTAATCTTATGCTTATCTTTCCTATTTTTTATCATCAAACCATCCAAAAATGTATTATTATTATAGATCAACCCGTTGTCACTGGTAAGTGAGTCATAATAAAATTTGGTCAACGTACCTTTTTTTGGCTGTTATTTCTAATTTTTTCCTTTTTTTAATCATTAACTCATGCCTATGTTAAATAACAGACCGATTTGAAAGATGCAATCAAAAATCCTGAAAAAAAGTTGATAGAGAATATATGAATTGTCAGCATGTTTCTAAATATCAAAAATACAAGTTTCAAAACTGTTAAGTAATTATAATAATAACCTTCACAACTTATAGATAGAGCAGACTTGACTCTTAAAAGATGGATTAAATATAATTATTATAACTAAGATTGAAAAATCAAATAAAGTGTAAT
Source organism: Rhizophagus sp. LPA8_4_AMF (assembly GCA_021464525.1). Taxonomy (NCBI): domain Eukaryota; kingdom Fungi; phylum Glomeromycota; class Glomeromycetes; order Glomerales; family Glomeraceae; genus Rhizophagus; species Rhizophagus sp. LPA8_4_AMF. Next base: position 3,355 of record JADRCO010000108.1, on the reverse strand, counting down.
TTTTAGACTTAATATATTCAATTTGAAACTGCTAAATCAACTGAAAATTATACCTAGCAAATATGTTTTAATGATAATTTATATATTATATACAAAAATAGCTATTGAAAATAAGCAAATATAAGAATATATAAATAAATATATTGGCTTTAAATTCATAATATTGAGGGATTGACTATACTTCTCACCCGCTGATTGTTTGACCATTTTCCAATAGAAGAGTGTTGAAGAAAAACTTTGGGTTTTCTCTACTTGGGATGTTTGCAAGTAGCTTTTGACTGTTAAGGACTTTAAGAGGCATCTTTCAAGATTCGACTGGACCTTTTACTCTAAGTTTTGGCGGAGCTACATACTTGGAGCGGTTCTTACCAAATGTATTTTCCAAAGCTGTGAAGCCTGGGCTCTCTTTGTATTTTTGAAAAGTTTTGTATGGTTAGCATTTGGGCTGCCAGCTTTTAAATACCTTTGATGATGGGTTTTCCTGTTCATATTATATTTTTGGAAGCGTTGCGAAGGTCATTCTGCAAAGTGCCAGTTGATGAAAGGTTACTCAAAAAGTGGGTCTTTTTCTTGTTATAGTTGACAGATGAGGGGTTGTAGAAGTGGTGGCTTGGTGTTTAGTTCCTTTTTTCTCCAGTTTTTCTTTGGGTTTCTAGAGTATTAATAACTTTTCTTTGATGTGTTAATTTTCTTTTTGCCAACATTTTTGGATTACAGACTCTCCAGTTTCTTTTAGGGACCTGGGGGTATTGGAATACAGATCTGTCAATCAGGAGGTTTGGTGTATCAACTTTTTTGGATTTGTAGATCAGTTCACAAAAGGGGGGTGATTGTAGTTGGGTAATTTGTTTTAAATTAAGCTAACACTTGTTGATCACCAGTTGGGTCAATTATATTAGTTAATAGCAGTGGTACTTAGATTTTATTAGGTTAGTTCTGATGTATCCTAAATAAGTGGCCTTGGTGTAAACCTCTCCTTAGAAATACAGTTGTGTACTACTTGTGTCACAACTTACATGCCAACTCTTTATGCCATTTTAAACTTCACTGTCGAACACATCTGATAGTAAACAGTTTAGATTGGTTGTCAGTCTTGGATATCTAAATAACATTTACATCAGATGCAACCAGGCTTGCTAATTTTCTCATTTTGCTGTTAAGTGGAGGAATCCTGTGGGAATCATAAGGGGATTAATTTAATTTATTTTTAGATTCTGTGCTGTTAATTATATGGTAATGTTGATTACTCTCAGGAAACGGGTTTAGTACTTTACCTACTAAGACTATAGGGCTGGTAGACTAAGAAATTCTCCTGTTCACAAGAGTTTACCTGTATAGTTACATAAGTGCCTGACAGTGCATATATGGGGTTCTTTTAGAATGACGAATAGTTTATTAGTTTATTTTTGATTCTTAGAGTAGTTTACTTATGTTTTTGCATTTGTACTCTTTAATCAAACTAATAATTATGCTGCGGTAGTTCAAAAAAATAAATTCATAATATTTTAGGTTTTTTATATATGTTATTATATAAATCACATTTATCTGTTCCTCCTATTTTTGTGTAATATAAATGCTTATTTTTTCTTTGTCTTTTATTTGTGATGTGAATTTATTTCAAAGTAAAAATGGTTGTTATCAGAAACAGAAAAAATCCAAAAGTATGTAATCACTTATCACAAAAAAAAGGTGACAATGAAATGTAAGAAAAAAATTAATGATAGTGTATTATTTGAAAAATAATGGAAAAAGCAAATGTGAAACTGAAAATATTTTAATATTCAATCAAAATAAGTGTGTGATTGGAATAACAATAAAGTTAAGTTATTAGCATCTGCATTTTATGTTCTTAAGCTTCATTTAGGTAAATCTGCTAAATATCCAGATTTAAAAGATGATTTATTTATGTGAATTAGTGAAAGAAGAATGAATCAAAATCCTATTACTCAAAAAATGATTACCAAAAAAGCCATCATATTACCTAAAGGTCAGAATTTTTTAGCAAATAATCTAAATATCACTTCATTTAAATTTTTAAACAAATGGTTAAGTGGTTTTTTAAAAAATACAATTTTAGGAAATATTACAGAATAACCATAGCACAATAATTACCACTAGATTTAATTGAAAAATAAAACATTTTTTTGAATTATCTTTTATATAGAAGCATTCAGTATGACTATCCATTAAAATATATAAGTAATATAGATGAAACATCTCTATAGTTTAATTTGCCAAGTAATTTTCCACTATAGACCATTAAGGCGTAAAAATGGTCAGCATTTGTATTACAGATTATGAGCGCTTATCTTTACAATTGATAGCTAATGGCAGTAAACATCTAGCAGTTTGCATTTTTAAATTGAAAAATGTGACAAAAGAAAATTTTCCATATGATATATATATACAAGCTAATAAAAAAGAATGGACTAACAGCTAATGAAAAGAAAATGCTATAGTGAATTGAAACTATATGAACTTCAAGAAACTTTTTAGTAATTCATGTTCCTTATTGGTTTTGGATTCTTTTTGTGGTCATATTGTAAGTTTTATTAAAAATCAGTTGGTAAAAAAAATACAAATATTGTCATAATTCCAGGTGGTTGCACATCTAAATTGCAACTATTAGATATTGCAATCAACAAAAACTTTAAATCTAAGGTAAAAATTGTATGCAATTTTTTAAAATATTTTATTATTAGCAATTTAGCATGTTTTATTTATAAATTCTTTGATTTTTATTAATATTTATCTATAATTTGCAGGTTAAAAAATGATATAATGATTGGATGTCTTCTACCATTCATATTCTTACTCCAGCCAGAAGGATTAAAAGACCTTCCTATTTAACAGTTACAACATGGATTAAGAATTATAGGATAATATTGATGAAAAACTTATTAAAAGATCTTTCAAATGTTATGGAGTTTCAACAATACTGATAGTTTAGAAGATAATGACTTATTTGATTATGATAAGTTATTGGACATGCTGAAGGATGATGATAAGATTGATATAAATAATTCAAATAAAGAAAATAAATATACTGAAGAAAATGATTATGAAAATAAATGAGAAATTGAAACAGATAAAGGAAAAGGTAAAGAAAATAATGGTAGTGATAATAGGATCTCAGACATCTCTGATATAACTCACATTTGAGTTTTTGCAAATTTGTTTAAATTTAGCCCTATAAAAAAATTTTATACTTAAAATATATTTAAAATACATTTAAATTTCTTTAAAATATACTTAATTTTCTTATTTTATACTTAAAATATACTGAAAATTGAATTTTCGCAAAATCAGTATCTAAATTATAATTAATATATATTTAAATTATATTCAATTTATA
>JADRCO010000107.1:0-53507 GCA_021464525.1 Rhizophagus sp. LPA8_4_AMF | reverse complement strand
GAAATTCTTGGAGGATATAATCCGATTGGATGGAAATTTGATGGAAATTATGGTATTACTAAAGATAGTTTTATATTCTCCTTTGATAATGAAAATATTGAAAATTACATTTTAAGTCGCGTAAAGAATGAAGAGAAAGCTATAAGCAGGATCGATGAATATAGAAGAGGTCCATCATTTGGTGATGATGACCTGAGTTTATACCAATATTTTTCTCGTTTAAGAATCTATTGTAATAATACAACTTATGAAAAACGGATCAGTGAAAATGGTTATTTAAACTTATTAGAATTTGAAATATTTAAAATTGGTATCGATAATTAATTTGGCCAGGGCGTTTTAAGCTAACCATAATATATTATTTCAAATTATGTAAAATTTCGAATAAAAATTTTACGAGAAATTAGTGTTTTATTATTATTATTTATAATAAATTATATAATCATATCTATTTTTTAATATTTACAGTAAAATTATTTTATAAGATACGAGTAAGATACGTGATAATTTTTTATTTTTTATGCTCTCTAATAATATTACAGTTAACTTTTTCCCAGAATATGCAAAAAAAAAAAAATAATAAAATAAGAATAATGCGTTGACTCTAATCTAACTTCATCGCTTACTATCATTATATAAAGTAAAATTAGTAAAACAATTATTATTATTTATAGGATTATAAGAGTAATAATTAACAGAAAAATGGTATAGCGTTCTTCATATGACGTCCATTTCTGAAGATAGGTTATTAAAGACTACGAAAGCATATATTGGATGTTCTATATCTCATAAATGAATAAATCGAGAAATTAAATAAGCAAATAAATAAATTCAATATGAAGTCATCACATGTCATTCCCAATTACAAAATTTAACAGAACTAATAATTATATGGAGTAATATTTTAAGTAATGCGCCTATCCGATAATCGATAAATAAACAAATTCGGTCTCTAACCGCTTGTTTTAAAAATGGTTAAAATGATCCTAAGTTCAGTTAAACTCGGATTATGTTATCTCCGTTTTCAAAATGGTTGATGCAGTTATGTTTGAATAAAAAAAAAGAAAACCGAATACCGAACGAATACCGGATAAATACCGGACAATAAATGGATGAATGCCGGACGAATATTGGTATTCGAATATTTAATCACAAATAAACTGCCTCAACCATTTTGAAAACGGCTGTAAATTTAGAAACGGTCTGCCATTATGAATTACAGTATAGTTGATTGAATAAAATAGTAAAAGCAGCAAAAAATTAACATTATAGACACTATTACATATTAATTTGATGCTCAGTGAAATATCATTTTGGGTGTTTTCATTTCACTAACCTGAATGTTTTTTTAGAAAAAATAAAATATATGTATAAATCGTCACTATAATACAGCAGCAGTAAAATCATTTTGAAATCGAATTAAATTGATTTATTTACATAACAATATAACAGTAAGTTGAATGAGGATTTAAAGAGTAATTAATGCAATTAATGCATGGCTATTTGTTATTTAGTTAAATATTTTTATAAAAAAAAATAAGAATAAGATATTACTGTAGTTAAAATATTTTATAAAATTTTTTGAAAGAATTTATTTTTCTAAGTCACATTTTATGACCCTAATATTATATTAGTATACCAAAATTAGATTACAATAAATAGGTATAGTACAGTAAATTATTAAGTTCATATATAACGACTATAACGTCCTCCTATAATGAAATATATACTAACTTATTTCATAATATAAAGATGTGGCGAGGATTATATAGTTCAATAGAAGCCAATCAATATCATTTCGACAACGTAGGATAAAATCATGTGTCCTTTAAGGCCTATAATATTATGCAGACGTCCAAGACCATGTTCTATATAAAAAGCATAGTAAACAATAGGTATTTTACCTATAAAAATTAATATGTGTGATATTTAATCTAAAAAATGTAATACGTCAAAAGAACAAAGATATTTACGCAATAATAATATGTAAACGACATGATCTTATTTGGCTACATAAAATAATATTTAAAAATCTACACTTTCAAATGTAGAAATTTTTGATATATCGATGTCGTAGAACATTGTCTATAGTACTCTCTCGTATAAGATACAAATTGTGTGATGTTGACGGTACAGTATATTTTTACACAGTCGTAACTACAACCGCGGTAATGTTATGGACTGCGCCTGACGCAAATTTTGAGATAAATTATGTCTGATTTCGTTCAAAGTTTAAACTTTCTCGTACTGTGTATTTTAATATAAGCACGTAGCAAAAATAAATGGCGAATGGCGAAGGGCTTACAAATAAAATTATTTGGTACTAGGTACTACAAGTTGCAAATAGTTTTTGTCATAACTGCGTCCTCTAAGCTTTTTTAATTTTTAGGATATCTTTATATTGACAAAAAAATATATTTTATTTTCACTTATTTATTTCAAAAAAATTAGCAATCTCAAAAAAAAAAAATGACGTCAACTTGAACTTGGATATTGTTATTCTTTAGGAATTGGAACTGAAGTTAATCATGCAAAAGCATTTGAATTGTACAAGATTGCTGCTGAAAAAGGTTCTAGTATTGGCCAATATAATCTTGGAAATTTATATGTAAATGGTGAAGTAACTGAAAAAGATGAAGTCAAAGCTTTTGCATTATATAAAAAATCAGCTGATCAAGGATTTTTAAATGCTCAATGTCAACTTGGCTATTGTTACGATAAAGGAATTGGAACTGATATTAATAAAGCAAAAGCTTTTGAGTTATACAAAATTGCAGAAAAGGGAAGTGTTAATGCACAAAATAATCTTGTAATCTTATATATTTCTGAACTGAAAATGATTTGGAAAAGGCAGTTTATTGGTTACAGAAAGCAGTAGAAAATGAAGATGAAGTTGCATATGACAATTTAGGTATAGTATGTTATGAATTAGGAATAAGTGTAAATAAAAATGAAACTGTGGCATTTGAATTATATAAAAAATCAGTTGAAAAAGGATATTTAAACGCGAAACTTAATCTTTCCATTACCAACGCCATTTATCGATTTTTAATGAATATTCTTAATTTGCTAAATCTGAAGAATTTATAATAAGTGTCGATTGATATTGAATCTTATTTAAATCACTAGATTTTGTTATGTAAAAAGGAATTGGAACTAAAATTAATAAAAAAAGGATTTGAATTATACGATAAGATAACTGGAAAAGAAAATGTAGAAAATTATTTGTATAAAAAATGTGCAGAAAATGATAATAATTTTGTACTGTATGAACTAGGAAATATTTATGAAATAGGTAAAGGTGTTAATAAAAATCTTATTAGAGCATTTGATTATTATAAGCAAGCAGCTGAAAAAGGATGTGTAGACGGAAAATATAAACTAGGATATTGTTTTCTTCATGGGATTATAGTAGATATTGATAAAGAAAAGGCCTTTATGTTACTTTGAGAGTCAGTTGAAGGGGGAAACGACGATGCAAAAAAAATTCTTGCACATTATGAACAAGACGAAGGTATAGAAAAAAAAAATGGATTCCTAAAGAGTGCGGATATCATTTATGCCATTTAAAAACGTTATCAAAAATTGTCTGCGTATACTATGTGATAATTTGTTCGACGCACAATGTATTTATTCTATAAATAAAGAAAATTACAGTATTTATAATACAATATTACAATAAAGCTCAAATCATTGAAACTGTATTTTAAATTATAAATCTACTAATGAAAAATTTATCCCATAAAATTACATTTCTTACAAGAAATTCCTCTCGCGTTTTTCCAGTTGTAAATACATTTACAAGTGTTCTTGATTTGTTTTTACATAAACATCATTTAAATAAATTTTATTTTAAAATTATTACGTGAGCTTAATTATTCTTGAATTAAGTTTAGTACGATCGTATACAATGTTTAGTCATTGAATTACGTAAATAAGAAAGTACAAATTAAATTGTAATTTTATTTATAAATTAATTTTTTTTTTATATTTATAATTGTTTTAACTACAAAATATTTAAAAAATCGTTTAATTCAAGATTCTTCCGCATTACAATTCGGTTACCAATTTTTTTTTTAAAAAAATAGTATCAATAAAATCTATCAAAGCGTAATAAAGAAAATTAAAGTACAATAATTCCCCGAATAAGAAAAATTTCTAAAAAGTTAAATATAAAATAATTCTTTAGAATGAATTCTTTACAATTTGAAATACTTCATACTCTTCTACCGAAAATGTTCCTTCAGTTTCCTAATTGCTTTTTCGTAAGAATGTTTTCTACAATAACTATTATTATAAAAATTGTTTCCTCTTAATATAAGATCACCATTACCAAATGATGGACCATAAAAAGTGCTATTAACTATAGCAAACTTTGGATCTTTTACACGACTCAAAATATAATCATTCTTATCCTTAAAAGAGAATATAAAACTATCATTAGTAATGCCATATGTCGGATTGTTATACCATGAAATTGGATTATACCCTCCAAGAATTTCGTTACTATTTTTCACTTTAATAACTGTTACAGTAAAAGACTGATTATCACAAATTTCATAGAATTCATCAGGTGTTAGTCCATCACGAGGTCCACGAAACAATAACTTGAATTCATACAATGAATTTGATTCTGAAGCCACTGATGCAAGAGTTTCCGTATCTAATGCATTAACATCTTCCAATTTATCTATCCATTTCGAAATCAATTCAACATGCTGATCTGAAATAATTGTTGAATCGATGCTTTTGGAACAAATTTCTTTGATAATTTGTGGTTCTGATTTGTTGATCTGATTACAATCATGATCCAAAAAATATTTAACTAAATTTTTATACGACTCTTTAGGTATAACCTTTTTATAAGGTAATACTTTGCTGGAAAATTCTTTGGAAGTTAAGTTATGAAATCTAATTAAAGGAATACAATGTTGTAAAGTTATCCTTAAAGCAATAAAATCATCCTTTGAATAGTTCGAAGGATCCGAAGAAAGTTCAGGATTTTGAGCAATACCCCATTTAAGCACATGTTCCCAAACTTGAGCCACATCCATACGAATATTATCATTTTGAATAAGTGAAATTAAAGATTTTTCTGGAATTGAAATAAATTCAGGTGATTTAAAAATTCTTTCTGGTTTTTTAGAAATTAATTCCATACAAAACTTTTGAAGTTCTAAGAAAGAATTATTTCTAAAGCTCGTTTGGTATACCAAACCAAAATTTTGTATCATCCAATTAACTTTGTATTTAATCAAAAAAGATTGTAAATGAAGAATTAGTTCTTGAAGACCTAGTTCACTTGCGGCGATCAAAATTTTAATAATATCCGTAGCATCATAATCCTCCAACGAAAGTATTCCTCCATAAATATATCTAAAAAAAAAAAAAAAAAAAAAAAAAAAATTTATAAAAAAAAAAAAAAAAAAAAAAAAAAAAAAAAAAAAATTAGTTTATAGAAATGAAAACAAAATATTCTATAATATTACCTTAAAACTATTTGGAAAATTTCGGGTAAAATATTTGGTAATTTAATACGTATCAACGTTCCGTCATTATTTTTATTAGTTGACAAAATTCTTCGTAAATAGGGGGAACGATAATTCAAAATAACCATATGAGCACGAAATATTTTTACGTTAGGATCATTACCAACTTCAATTTTAATATCATGATATTCTTCATCACCTAAAATTTCAAGTAAATTTTGTGATAATTTTGGTAAAAATTTATCAGTCATTATCTGTTATATTTCCGAAATTTTTTTTTTTTCCAAAAAATTCTAAGTAGTCGAAAGCCTTTTATATTAAACAGGATGCAGATCGTTGCCATAATAATTTAGACCGAATTCAAACACTCGATTTTACAGGTGTAATAACTTGATTTAATAAGTTCTAAGAATTCTACATGGTTAAAGTCATTGGAAATATAAGTAACGTAAGAAACTTTTGTTTATACTTTAACATCACGGAAATGATTGGTGAAAATTTATCAAATTTCTGCTGTAGCTCATTAATATTTATGGAGAATTAAATTTTTTATTAAAAAATACAAAAGTAAAATATAATTTAATAAATAAACAATGAAGAAGTCGCGTTTAAAAAATATACTTCAAGCTTTCACTATTCTAAATACTTCATATTTTTCAATAACAGGGTTCTCTCCTGTGATCGGATTTTCGTAAGAAGCTTGTCTGCACAAAATTCCAAATTTATTCTTAAAACTAGAGTAGTATATACGCAAGTCACTACAACCAAATGACGGACCACGATTTCCATTATATAGCTTTTGTTTCATCCTTTACACGGCTTAAAATATGATTTTCAATACTATCACTATTCTTAAACGAAAATATAAAACTATCTTTAGTAATGCTATAACCTCTTTCAGATTTCCATTCTATTGGATTATACCCTCCAAGAATTTCGTTACTACCTTCCAATTTAACAACTGTTACAGTACCGGGATGATTATCACAAATTTTATGGAATTCACTAGGTGCATCAAATTCACTACGATATAGTAATTTAAATTCATAAAAATTTTTTATCTTGTCCGTAATTTCTAATCTATCAATCCATTTTGATATTATTTCAGTATGTTGAAGTGTAATAATTTTAGAATCAATATTCTTTGAATTTGTTTCCTTAGTCTCTTCAATTATACGAGGTATTGACTTTTTAATTGGTTTGTAATTGTTATCCAAAAAATCATTCAATAAATTTTCATATAATTCCTTTGGAAAGATTTTTTTATAAGGTAATATGTTGTTTGAAAATTCTTTGGAAGTTAAGTTATGAAATCTAATAAAAGGAATAAATTGTTGTAAACTATTCTTTAAAGCATTAAAATCATCTTTTGAATAGCTTTTTGGATCAGAGGAAAGTTCGGGATTTTTAGCAAGACCCTATTTAATCACATGTTCCCAAACTTGAACTTCGTTCATTTGAAGATTATCATTTTGAATAATCGTAATCAAAAGTTTTTCTGGAATTGAAGAAAATCTTGGCGAATTAAATATCTTATTCGGTTCTTTGCAAATTAATTTATTACAATATTTTTGAAGTTCTGGAAAAGAATTGCTTTCAAAACTTATTCGATATATCAAATCAAAATGCTGTTCTATCGAGTCTTTTTTGTTTTCTATCAAAAAGGTTTCTAAAAAGGGAGTTAATTCCTGAAGACCAAGCTCGTTGGCGGTAACTAAAATTTTAATAATATCAGAAATATCATATCCGTCAAAAGAAAGTTTCCCCCCATAAATATACCTAAAAGTAAATTAAACGTTTATTAAAATTAAAATCACAAATATATTTAAATATTAACAAAATAACATTCGTTTATTATAATAATTTCTTACTTTAGGATTATATGAAAAATTTCAGGTAAAATATTTGGCAATTTAATACTTGTCAAAGTTCCATCATTTCTCTTTTTATTAGTTGACAAAATTCTTCGCAAATAAGGAGAACGATATTTTAAAATAACCATATGAGCGCGATATACTTTAACATAAGGATCTTTACCAACTTCAATTGTAATATCATAATATTCTTCATCATCTAAGATTTCAAGTAAATTCTGTGATAATTTTGGTAAAAGTTTATCATCATTCATTATTACTGAGTTTATATAATTTTTTTTTAAAGGAGAGAATGTAAAATTTCTAGCCTAATTTATGGATGGTCAACCCTTTTATATTAAACGGGATGGAAAATTAGTTCCACAAATATCACGAGAAATACGTTGCACACATCAACAATAAAGTATACTTGAAACAACTTTTTGTGTTACCATTGCGATTTATAGGCGGCAAATAATTTATCCTAGCGATAATTTTTTTTTTAATCAACAAAAAATTAAACGCAAGGATCATGCGACTTCTAAAAGCTAATCTTTTTTTTATCTTTTTTTAATAAAATAATAAATAAATAAATAAATAAATGTTTTACAGTTAATTTATAAAAAACATTATCTTTAAATTTATTGTTTGTAAAAAAAATCATCCATAAAGAATTAATGATGGTGTAAATTTCAAGTCGATCTTAAAAAATTCTAAACACCTCGAATTCTTCTATATTATCTTCATTACTTGTTTCTCTGATCGGTTTTTCATAAGAAGATTTTTTGCAACGAACCGCCAAATCACTTGATACTAAGTCTTTACTACCAAATGATGGTCCAAAATAAGGACTACTATATATAGCATTCACTTCATTTTCAACGTGGCTTATGATACAATTTTCAGTATCATAACCATTTTTAAAAGAGAATATAAAACTATTTTTAATACTACTAAATCCACCAGATATCCATTCAAGCGGATTATATCCTCCAAGAATTTTGCTACTTCTTCTTATTTTAAAAATCGTGATAGTTTGAGACTTATTATCACAAATTTCATGAAATTTACTTGGCGTAAAATTATCACGAGTACCGTGAAGTAATAATTCGAAATTGTATAAATGAGGTAACTTGTTTGTAATTTCTAATCTATCAATCCATCTTGAGATTAATTCAGCATGTTGAGAAGTAATAATTTAAAATCAATATTCTTCGATATAATCTGGTTACTATAATTATCCAAAAAATAATCCAAATAATTCTTTATATAATTTCTTTGGCAAAACTTTTTTGTAGGGTAATATTTTGTTTGAAAATTCTTTGGAAGTTAAGTTACAAAATCTAATAAAAGGAATACAATGTTGTAAAGTATTTTTTAAAGTAATTAATTCTTCTTTTGAACAGTTTTTAGGATCAGAGGAAAGTTCAGGATTTTGAGCAAGACCCATTTAATCACATGTTCCCGAACTTGTACTTTATTCATTCGAACATTTTCATCTTGAATAAGTGTAATTAAAAGATTTTCTGGAATTAAAGAAAATTTTGGTGAATTGAATATCTTATTCGGCTCGTTGGAAATTAATTCAATACAATATTTTTGAAATTCTAGAAAAGAATCATTTTCAAAACTTGTTTGGTATATCAAATCAAAATTCTGTATCATCCAATCTTTTTTATTTTCAATCAAAAAGGTTTCTATACAAGGAATTAATTCCTCAAGATCAAGTTCTTTGACAGCAATTAATAATTTAATGATATCTGAAGTACCATATTCTTCCAAAGAAATTTTCCCCATAAATATACCTAAAATAAAATGATTGTAAATAAAAAAATATACTTAAATAAAAAAATCTATAAATATATTTTTTAATAATTATCTTTTTTTCTTACCTTAATACTATTTGAAAAGTTTCAGGTAAAATGTTAGGTAACTTAATACTTGTCAAAGTTCCGTCAATTTTTGTCAGTTATTAGCTGACAACATCTTTCACAAATAAGGAGAACAATATTTTAAAATAACCATGAGAGCACGAAATATTCTTACGTTAGGTCATCGACAACTTCAATTTTAATATCATAATATTCTTCATCGTCTAAAATTTCGAGTATATTTTCTGCCAATTTTGATAAAAGCTTATTATAAACCATTTTCGAAAAAAAGAATGAAAAAGAAAGAAATTGCAGATCATACAGTAAATAAATGTTCGCATTTTTTTGGCGCAGAATCGGTTCATCTTTATCGCAATAGTATAAATTGATCGATATTTGTACACTTTTCACATGATCTTAAAGTTAGATTTACGGAAAAGCCTTACTAAAAGTGTACAATGATGTATTTATGTAGGACAATGAATATTCATTTGCACGGCGTGCATATTGTTTTTTGGTAAAACAATGTTTTCCGCAGATCTGTAATAATACTTATTTCCAAGTTATTGGTATGTCGTAAATCAGATATTTAGCTTAATTTCTTGTTTCCTTTTTCTTTTAGGATCAGAATTATTATTATTATTTGTTACATTTTATTAAACATATCGTTATGAAGAGTTAGAGATATGGGTTTTCAGGACCGGCTGATTTTATTCAGAATATTTCCAAGCTGAGTGAATTTCGACAGGAGAAAATATTTTAATATTTTAAATTCATTGTACTTTCAATAAACATTCTCTTAATATGAGTGAAAAAAATATATAAAGAAATGACTATGAGAAATTATATTATTTTTTTATTTATCTAAATCCTTATTCTGCTTACCTATTTAATATAATTCTAGGATAGCGTCATATTTACTGTAGTTAAAAATTTTAAATTTTCTTTTTACAAATATGGAATGCATGTCAATGAATTTCTAAATTTCTCCGTTTAATGTTAAAAAAAAATACCAAGTTTTTTTAAACATCACAAATATGTAATTTACGCTAGAAGCCTGGGTCGAATTTGCAAACCTGGATTTTCGTTAATTCTGGTCAAATTTCTTATTTAATTCCGACCGAAAATTTAACTGATCAAATATATATATATATATATATAACATTTTCTAAAATTATAAGATTGTGCGTGAAAAAGTTTATAATTTAACTAACAATTGATTTTCTGCGTGATCTCTAATCCAAAAAAATGCTATTATGAGGGTCATAGTTATACTGCTTCAAATAATACTCCTAAGGCAGGAAAATACATATGATGGTGAATATTGAGTGGATTAACCTTCATCAAGATATTAGAAAAATAAAATGTAATTTATCATCATTTTCCATCTGTATAAGCAGAATTTGAATCTGAAAAAAATAATTTGTTATTGAAGCCCAGTAGAACCGAATCCGCGATTATCACGTTCAGTTTCGTCCAGTTCTTCGATTTCAACTACGTCAGGAGTGCAAATTCGTTCAAGGACAAGTTGTGCAACTCGATCACCTTCATTAACTTGATAGTCTACTTCGCCATGATTGAACAAAATAACTCCCACTGGGCCACGATAATCAGCATCAACAACTCCACCGCCGCAATCAATGGAATTTCTTAGAGCAAGCCCACTTCTTGGAGCGACGCGTCCATAAGTTCCTTCTGGAACAACAACAACTATATCGGTAGGAACTAGAGCTTTTCCTTTAGCTGGAATAGTGATATTGGACGCGCTGTATAAGTCATAACCAGCAGCTTTTACAGAACTACGTCTAGGGATTTTAGCTTTAGGACTAAGACGTTTTACACGTAAATTTAAATGATTCGTTGTAACTGACAGTAAATCCTTATTTTCTTTGCAATATGTGTAATTGCAACAAAAGCAATAATTTTGATGATGGGTATCAATAGAATCATCTTGTTGGTTTTGTACTTCATTAACGCTAATTCTTTGTGAATTATTTTGTTGGTTTTGAATTTCAGGTATAAATTCATCTTTAACATGGGTTATTCTTTGTGATGGTGAAATATATTTTTGATTGTTTGATCCATTATAAGATTCAAACCCTACAAAAATTGATTTCCAAAAGTTAGTGAAACAATTTCTTGTTGTATCAGCTGCTGATATGTGCTGATCCTGTAGGTTAAGCTAGGACTAAAAAACTAAATAGGGATTCTATCTACGTACACCGCAAACAGAATGGATACCATAATATATAAATACGTGACTACATAGTCAATTCTACATAGTCAATTTAAAGCCTGTATGGCAAACCTACCTGTATTAGAAGTACCATGAATAAAACTTTGATGTCTGGTCATTTTAATTTCAAAAAGAGGAAAAGATATTTAGATTTTTTAAAAAATCAGAATCCTGATTATGAATTAGATTTATTATATTTAAGATGGAAATTATTAGATTTTATTCTGCCTCTTTTGTATTATTTTTCTCATCATGTGATATGAGCAAAAATGTGATATTTAATAATGTAACTAAATGTTATTCACATTAATGTGTCAATCCAGTCAATGTGATTTACTCTTTATAAAGAACGTGTCTAATTTTAAGTCATAATGATATATCTTTAACTTTAGAAATTATGAGCATAATACAGTTTTTACCATTTGTCAGTCTGACCAATTATTACTATATAATTTTAATACAGAATTAACAGTTGTTTTTCAAGTCAAATTTAGTCACATTCAATCACATGTTATCTGTGTATAGTTATACTAATAAATTTATTCTATATTATGACAAATTTTAGTAAAATGCATATTATTGTTTGTAACAGAGACTTTTTATTACAAAAAAGATATCTAATTTATCATAAAGATAATAAAAGCAGTGATGCTTCTATATCTATATGATACAACAAGGAATTGCTTCACTAACTTTTGGAAATCAATTTTGTAGGTTTTGAACCTTTACACTAGAGCAACATTTATAATGGATCAAATCATAACTTTGGGGTCGTTAATAAAATTGCAATTTTAGATCATATGATTTTGCGGCGCAGAAATTTAATAATCTAGGTGAAATTATAATTTAAATAAATATTAATTCTTTAATGAAATGAAATCTTTTTCCAATAATAATTTTAATTTTTTTCATTGAGGGTATTTTCTAGAGAATTAAGAGAAATATTGTGACGCAATCCCAATTTTTACACCAGTCGTTTGATAAGATTTTTTATTTCTTTCAAAATAATTTTAAATATCATTAAATAAGAATATTAAAACATTAAAATGTTGCCGCTAAGGTGCTTAATCGCCATTTTATTAGTTCCGCCAAGTTATTAGTTACATTATTTTTTCGCAATAATTGCTTCTACCCCTTCCCTATACAAAATTTTATCCGTTATTTCTGTAAAAATTCCGTAATCGATAAATTCCGTGATATATTACGGAAAAAAGATGGAATATAAAAAACGGATCGACTTTTTTTACAGGGCCTTGAATAGTTGGACGATCATGTTTCCAGCAACCTATAAATTAACAATACCAGCGATGTCATTAATAATATTTTAAATCACAAATATTTGAACTTTTTAATTATATATACCAGTATAAATAATTCTATATTTCTTAGGTGTATTGGGAATAGGTTTTTCTCTAAGACCTTGTGAAATCTTTCTTAAATTATACTGATCATCATATTCGAAAGGCCGACCACTTAACATTTCCCATAGAAGTACACCAATACTATAAACATCGCTCTTTTTATTTAAAGTGTAATTACCTAAAGAAAATTTTTTGGGTCAATATACGGAATTATACCGTCTTGGCATGAAATATCTGCTGATAATTCAAAACCAGTCAATTTGATCGTATTTTGATGGATTGAATATAATAATTAATACATAAATTAAAATCGCAAAATAAATGTAATTTAATTACCAAATTAAGATGGAGAATATTCTTATCATGTAAGTATGAAACAGCGTAAACTAATTGATGTGCCATTTTTTAATTTGTCGTTCCAAGTGAGATTGTCGAAATTATTATTTAAGTATTCTCGAAGAGTCCAATATATATTTCTTTGAATTATCTTATTAAAGAAAATGTAGATTTCTATAAATTATATTAAATTTTATATAAAATTAAGTAATATTAGATTATTATACTCATTGTTATGCCCAAAAATTTAACGATATACTTATGAAAATCTATGTCCCGTTGGATTTTAAGCTAAATAATAAAGAAGTTTAATAAAATGCATTTATTGGAAAGACGAAAATATGTACTGTAATATGGGTCTAGGTCAAAAGGCGACGAACAAAAGACGGTCACGTAATATGGGCGTAACATTGGCGTATCTGTCTTTTTGGTTGTCGGTTTGACTAACTTCCCTATAAAGGTATACTGTATAACCACCTCGTAGACAATTTATCTGCCGTAGCATCGTTGAAAGGTTTTGATGCTAAAGTATTATGAGAACTTTTCAGTTTGCCAATTACTTTAAGATTAGTTAAGTTCTTGTATTCATATGTTTTTTTGAAATGTATTCTTCAATCAAATTTATCCACTTGGGTATTTTGTTATGGGACATTTTACTTACAGAAGTATTCTCACTGCAGATGAAAAAAACTTTCTTTTTAAAAAAAAAGAGTCATAAAACGTTAACAGCCGGAGAATTATTTAACCATTGAATAATTAGTATGGTTTTAATAAAGTGATAATATAGTTGCTTGTAATGTTAATTATGGAATAAAACAAGATACCTTTCAATTATTTCATGTTTGGAAATTGAATAATTCCCAATGTGATAAGGTTTTTTTTTTAAAAAAAAAAGGAAGGTTTGTCTCTGCATATATGGATTATTAACAATAACACAGATAGTATATGGGAATAATAAAATTATATCCGCCATGATTATTTTGCGTTAATAAGCCTCATGCAGCTTACATATAACAATTGGCATTTTGCTATCAACATTTTCCGAAGTTGGATGTTAATCATATAAGGGAAATCATTATTGGGCTTTCATTTCGTCATATCATTTAAGAGCGAAATGTTCGGTAATTTTGGCTAGTTTTATATTTTTAATTTCGTCTGGCTTTATATTTTCCTGAATTTAGCTAGTTTTGGCAAAGAATTGGTAAGAATAAATAAGGTGTTTCTGAATCTTCAATTTTTTTTTATGGAATATCATTGATGATATTGATTTGCAGGAGAAATAGGACAAAAAGAAACTAGATTGAGTCTATTTGATTACAAAATAGCACCTGATCTAACCAGTACAAGATGCTGCAATCCTATTTATTTGTAATCATTATCATTGACAACAATTTCTTCACTCTCTTATGTTGCAGAAACACCTATAATATTTACTGGTCCTAGTGATCGATCATTAACCGAAAATGGGGTCGTCTAAAGCGGTAGTTTTTACCGGCATCACGGTATTAAGAAATTACGGATGTACAAATAAGGGTTTTCACTATGTGAAAAAATTGTCCTAAGATTACTTAATAAAAATGAAAGTGGAGGATGTGGCATAATGTGACTAATACTTTTACTATGATCACGCCGCTTTAGATGTCCCGAATAAGTCATTATCGATTAATAGTTGATTAGATTATATGTGATTGACTATGAGATTAAAACTGCTTGTAAACGATAGTTGGTTCGACCTTGATCGGTCAATTAAGTTAATTGATATTTAATTGATGTAGCCAAAATCAGTTCGTCGGTTCTAATTCGGTTCCACATCAGTTCCAATTCGGCTCTATAAATAAAAATGAGCTACGTGCGTCAAATTTAAGACACAAGTAAAGCATGTGATGATGATCAATCAGAAAAATTTTGATTGGTCTTCAAATGATAGTTGGTATGTGATCGTCAACATCTTGACAGATGAGTCCAGTTCTTGAAGTCGGTTCAAATTCGGTTTTGGCTCAGAATAGTTTTTATGGTTAAAAGTAGTTTTAAGCGCAAGAGATCCAGAATCTTTTAAATTTAAGATCAGTTCCAGAATCGACTAGAGTCGACTCATTTTGAATCGATTCCAGTCAATCAATTATTCGATCTCACAAAGTACGTATTTATAATTGTAAGCTATTTAAAATTTTGAAAGTTGAATACATTTATAACACTGGTACTAAAGCATAAACTAAATACATCAGAATATTGTTATATTTGGATAATGAACTTATTGTGATTTTTGATTTAAGTTTAATAATTCTTTCAAAATGATTAGCTATGACAAATCAAGCGTTTTAGACCTTGAAATTTGTCCTGTACACTATTTTTTTTTTTGTTTATTGGGTTTTGTTAGCTTTGATAAATTATTTGCTAGTTATAAACAGTAATTTTATTAATTATTATGATTAAACTACAAATTCTAAAATGTATTTACCAAATTTAAAAAATAAAATGTTTACTATATTAAATATCTCATAAATTATAATAATTTGGCACTAACTCTAAAATTTAATCTAAAAATTTACACTTTTTAGAAACGGCCAGCTTTATCAAATTTTAACTAATTATAGTTAAAAGCACATTATAGATGTACAAATTGATAATGTCTTACTTGAGTTGATCCCAGAAATCAGATGGTGATTTATTATTATTATTACGGAAATTTAATGTATCATTGTTAATATTTTCAATTAGATTCTCAATTTCACTATCATCAGGTAATGAATTAATCCTGCCAGAACCTGAAATAGACTGCTGATTATTTAGGTTAGAATTATACGAATTAGATTTTCGGAAATTTGAATTAGAATCATGTAACTGAAAATCTTTCATCGTTCTTTCGAAACTTGAAATACATTGCTGGATATCTGTTTCAGAATTATATGCTTTGGATCCTGAAACAGGTTGTTGGTTATTATTTGCATAAGAATTATATGAATAAAAGCTTTTGGTAATACTTTTAGAACTCGAAATAGGTTGTTGGATGTTTAAAGTAGAATCATGTAACTGAAAATCTTTTGCGGTTGTGTCTAAATTTGAAATATACTGCTGGATATCTATATCAGAACTATATGAATAAAAATCATTTGCAAAACTTGAAATGGGTTTCTGAACATTCGAATTAGAATTACAAGATCGAAAATCTTTAGTAGTAGTCCTTACAGAACTAGGTTGCTGGATATTTGAATTAAAATCATGTAACTGAAAATCTTTTGCAGTTCTGTCTAAACTTGAAATATGCTGGATATCCATGTCAGAATTATATGAATAAAGATCTTTTGTAAAACTTGATATAGGTTTCTGGACATTTGAATTAGAATCATGTAACTGAGAATCTTTTGCGACTCTGTCTAAACCTGAAAAACACTGTTGGGTACTTATGTCAGAATTACACGTATAAAAATCTTTTGCAAAACTTGAAAGGGTATTTGAATTAGAATTACGAGATCGAAAATCTTTAGTAGTTCTTTCAGAACCAGGTTGCTTGACACATGAATTAGAATCGTGTAACTGAAAATCTTTTGTGGTACTCTCTAAACTTGAAATACACTGTTGAATATCTATGTCAGAATTGCACGAATAAAAATCTTTTGCAAATCTTGAAATAGGTTTTTGGATATTTGATTTAGAATCACAAGATCGAAAATCCTTAATAGTTTTTTCAAAACTAGGTTGCTGGATATATGAATTTTGTAAATGAAAATCTTTTTCAGTTCTCTCTAAACTTGATATATACTTATGGATATCTTTTTCAGAATTACATGAATAAAAATCTTTTACAAAACTTGAATTAGAATTCTGGATTTCTCTATTAAAATCATATAGTTGAAAATTTTTACTAGTCTCAAATTTTTTTTCCATAATGGTTTCTAATCTGGCAACAATATCGTGGATAGTTGGGGGTTCACTTTTCCTACAATCTAATTAAATTAGCAATAATGGCAAAATTATTATATAATCAATCATAATCAAGCACTTTATACCATATTTACCAGTATAAATTGTTACATAATCCTCAGGTGTATTAGGGATAGGTCGCTCCATTAATCTATAACTATTTTCACCCTTAAGTGGTGGCCGTCCACTTGATATCTCCCATAGAAGCACGCCAATGCTACAAACATCGTGTTTAAATAAAGAGTATTTATCTGAATCAAATCTTTCTGAATTAACTCCAAAATCAGCCAATTTGATTGTATTTTGATGAACTAACACGTTATCAGAGTTCTATTATATAATAATAAATAAAAAATAAATTAATTACAGATTATAATTATATAGTATATGTTATTTATTATAAAATGAATTACCAAATCACCATGAGCAATATTCTCGTCATGTAAACATGATACAGCGAATGCTAATTGATATGCTATAACGGATTTATCATTCCAAGTGAGACTGTAAAAATTTTCTTTTAGATATCTTCGAAGAGTACCACTGTCAGCATATTCCATTACCAACATGTACTTCTTTGAATTATTACTTCGATAATCTTATTAAAAAAAAATATAATCGTTCATTTCGATTTCAAAAATGATAATAAAGCAAATAATAACAAAATTTTTTTACCTATTGTGACGCCATAAAACTTTATAATGTTCTCATAAAAATGTTTTTCACGTTGTACTTTAAGCTAAATGATAGAAAGAAAATATTCAATTAGAAGAAACTTTATAATAAAAATGGAAATATGTTCGTAACGTAATTACCCAATAAATAATTTTTTCAGCAGTATCTTCATTAATAGATTTTAAGGCTAATGGATTACGAGAACTTTTCCAGTTTGCACGATAGACCTTCCTGGAATTTCTGGAGCCAATTTCTTTAACATTGGAAAAGCAATTATATTCATAATATTTAATAATTTTATTTGATACGCCTTTTTCAATCCAACTAGTCCAATCAACCCGAGTAACAACGTTAAATTTTGTTTTATTAGACATAATTATGAACAAAAAAAAAAATCTTATTATGAAGAAAAAAAAATTCAAAAAAAAAGATTGTTTATAAACGTTATTTACAATCGGAGGAATTATTATTCCATTTCATTCATAACAGGACACAGTTCCATTATATGTTACTATATAAAGAAAAAACTTGCATTGATATAACTCCCGAAGTTACACGATTTTGTCAAATCTTTTTTTCCTTTTTTCTTTTTTCTTTTTTTTTTGATTTATTGCCAAAATCGGAATCGGCTTAACGGACTAAATCTCCATATGATCTAACCATAGATGGACTGATCCTCCTCCCTTTCGGGAATAAATTATACACAAATTTTTTGCTCCGAAGGGCTTTTGTTATACCTATTACGCACAGAAATATTTTATAATAATAAATGAAAAATGGAAAAAATGAAAATTATAGTCACGGGGCGAAAAACAAATTGAATCAATCATGGTTACATTTTTTTTTAAGCGAAAATATCCACGTGACCACAAAATTTACCAGTCACATACGCTTCGCTCCGAAAATAAAATCACAAAGCTTTACAAACAGCCAATTAACCGATTTTATACAATAAAAAAAAAATAATAAAAACAATTTATCAAAATTTATAACAAAATTATATTAAAAGGTCACAATCTATATTTTATTAATATAATTTATAATTTAAAAAGGATGAAATAATAAAATATTAAATAATAAAAAATTAAAGATTTCGACCCATCATGCTATATTTATTTGTAAGTTTAAAGGACCTGCAATTATCACTATTTAATCTATAGAAATTATTTATGGCCATTTGGTTTCCTTGTTTGGCAGATTCGTTAAACCAATACATTGCTGCACAGGTATCGCTCATTTCTTTTTCACTTAAAATTCCAAGAGTGTACTGAGCTAAACTATTTCCTTTATTTCCTGCTTCCTCATAGTATTTATAAGCTTTTTCCTTATCAATCATAGTTGCAATTCCTAAATAATAAAAATCTCCAAGTACAAGAAGAGGGTTGGCTTCACTTTGATTATTTACTAGCCAGTCAAAAATTTCTCTTGAAGTCGTATGATGATCTTTAATGTAATTAAGAATTCTCTGCTTTTTATTTCGATCATATATATTATCACCAAGAGCAGCTATTCCATCGACTATATCTTTCTCAGATTTTTGCTTATAAAAGCTAGTCTGAGGTGCTTTATTCGGTGCTTTATTCAGTGGCTTTAAAGGTTCTACTTTGATTGTATCATACATATTATTATTAAAACCTTGAGATAAATTATTATGTGGTAAATTAATAATAGGAGGTGTCCAATCGTGCCTTGTAGTTATGTTATATTTCGTCATAATTGCTTCTAATTTAGCAACTACATATTGGATAGTTGGACGATCATATGGTTCATGTTTCCAACAATCTATTAATTCAATTATCATCAATGTTATTGATAATATTTTAAATCATAATTAAGCTTTTAAATTATATTTACCGGTATAAAGTTTTTCATAATCCTTAGGTGTCTTAGGAATGGGTGTTTCTCTAAGACCTTGCGAAATCCTAATCGGTAATCCAAGTTGATTAGACTCGTCTTTGAAAGGTGGCCGACAACTTGATATTTCCCATAGAAGTACACCAATACTATAAACATCGCTCTTTTGGTTCATAGGGTATGAATCAGTTACGAACTTTTTCGGATCAATATAAGGAATTACACCACCTTGTTGTGATGCACTTGGGTCATTAATCATTTTTGATAATCCAAAATCAGCCAATTTGATTGTATTTTGATGGACTAACACGTTGCAGGAGTGCTATTAATTAATAATAAATAAATAACTGAACTAAAATTATAAATACATAATGTATGTAATATAAATAAATGAATTACCAAATCACGATGAATAATATTCTCATCATGTAAGCATAGTACACCACAAGCTAACTGATATGCCATTTTGAATTTATCATTCCAAGTGAGACTAATATTTTTTTCTAAATAATTTCGAAGTGTACCACTGTCGGCATATTCCATTACCAACATATAGCATTTCTTTGAACCAGAATTTTGATTATCTTTTAAAAAGAAAATAAATGTTTAATTTATAATTATCATAAATTATATTAAAATTTCATATAAAAACAAATATTAGAATTATTATACCCATTGTAACACCATGGAATTTTATAATATTATCGTGAAAATGTACTTCACGCTGAATTTTAAGCTAGATAATAAAAAAAGAATTTTTTAATTAGAAAAAGAATTTATTATATAATGTATGTTATAATGTAATTACCTCATAAACAATTTTTTCAGCTGTGAATTCATTGATAGATTTTATTACTAAAATGTTACGAGAATTTTTCCAGCTTGCACGTAAAACCTTTGCGAAGCCTCCGAAGCCAATTTCTTTAAGGTTAAAAAAGTTTTTATATTCATAATGTTTAATATATTTTTTTGAAATTGCATCTTCAATCCAATTTACCCAGTCTTGTTTAGACATTTTTATGTATTTTTATGTACAGAAGTGAAATGTTTTTAAATTTCTTTTAAAAAAGCAAGTTTATAAAACAATATCAATCGGAAAAATTATTCCTAAAGTAAATGTTGATCATCGGGTTACAAAACCGTATATGGTTTTTTATGTATGAAATGTATGGTTTATTTATTTCATTATTTCCATACATATACAGTATAATAAAATAAGGTAATATAATAAATAATATCAATTGGATCTTATGATAAAGACAATTTGATAGCGTTTTTCATTATTAGATTGCCATTTAGAGTCATTAATAAGCGGAAAAGAAATACAAATATAAAATTTTATCCTAACCCGATATGACATGTTTACACATCCCCAAAATTGATTGTCAACATTTTTTTTTTTTTTTGACGATCGATTATTGTTACTTTGTTTTATTCATTTTTTTGACGTAATAGAAATTGTTAAAATCTGTTATGTAAAATATTATTTTCATTAATCCATTAGTGATATCAAAAATAAATACGTATTAAATAAATTTAATAGTAGGTTTTAGAAATTTCTTGATAAACTCATAACTTGCATGAAATTCATTGTAAATACCCAAGATTGAACAACTTTTTCTTAATTATTTTGAAGTTTTTTTTTTTCGCTTTACTACGTTCGTAATATTTATAGCGATAAAGCAGAAATATGTTCTAGGTGAACATATGGAGAATATTGAATGACAATATGCAGAGATGGAGCTGCACAAATTTAAAGTATTTCTAAGTTATTGTTAAACATACTATTGTTTCGTTGTTGTATTTTATTATTCGTCCATACAATAGTAGAGATTAGATTAATAACACGAGGTGGATTTAATGTTAATCATAACTTTAACAAGATTATATCAAGCATCGATACAAATTAATTAGATAATATATCATAAGTGTATTTTATTTAATTTATAAATAATACGAAATCAAAGAAATTTTGTTTATCGGAATTTATGTCAATAACCATCGCAACCTTGGCGAGTTAAAATCTTCATCTAAATTTCGGTACATTTGTAGATTCAGTATTATTAATTTCCGAAATTACTGAAAAATTATTGCCTACTTTTATAGAATTAAAAATTTATAATTTGTACCTGAAAGTTTACAATTAAGGAATGCCAGGTTTATATTAAAAATTTCATAAAGATCATTACCTTTTATTTCAAAACCTACGACTTGTTAATTCACAGAATAATTCTCCTAGACTACATATATCTGATTTTTCAAAGGTTAACGATTTTCATTTTGAATTTCAAAAATTTAGGATCCATATAAGGCATTGAACCCGTACTTCAGTAAAACTATCTGATCCTCTTAGACATGAACATCCGAAATTTATTATTTCTTTTTATATTAAAATATTATTAGGGTGCTAATAAATAAAGAAATGTGTTAATTTGTATTAATATATAAAAGAATTATAAAATAGTTTTAATACATTATATTCACAAAATCTCCGTGTATGATTTCAAATTGCACTCGAAATTTCTTTAGCACACTTTAATTGGTTTTCCCATTCAAAAGTTGTAGCATTATTTCGTAAATATTTTTCTAAAATTCCACCTTCTACATATTCAAGTAAACATCCAAAGTAAAATAACTACGTGAACAAATTACTCACAAAAATAGGTACTATAAATAAATAAATAAATTATTTACCGTATAATTTCTAACTCCATAAAATTGAATCATATTTGGATGAAGATTAATCATTCCCGTTAAATGATGAATCTAGGAAAAATATTAAAGAATTTAATAATTTATTTTTTAAAAAAACATCAAATTTAAAGAATTTATTAGTTCGTATTTGATGTATTTTGTATCAAGAACCTTCATTTAAAACCTTGAGGAATATAACAAAATTATTTTGTGATATCTTACCATTTAATAATATGAGGCATATTATTTGTATTCATATTTGGCGATTTGCATTGCATTGATTGTAGAATATGGCCAAACCAAAATTTTTTGATGCCCTACACAAAAAAATATAAATAAATATACAAACATAATTCCGGCCAACCTCAACCTAACCATACGGGCCTAATTCGGCCATTGCCTTTTCATATTCAGCGGACCGATTTTCCTTCCCTTTCTCCCTCAATTTATCAAATTTCTTCTCCAAAAAATAGTACCGGTCTGCCATCATAACTTGACTCGTCTCAACAACAACAGATGAGTCATCCTTCAACGACCGGACATTCTACACAACTAAAATAGCGAACTGATAGCCATCCATAAACATATCCGGAACAACGACGAAGAGAAAGAACAGATTGTGGTATTTTTTTCAATTTTATTATAAAAATATAAAATTCAGGAAAGAGTTTATTTTTATGTTTAAAAATTCATCCACTTATTTATGCTTATTTACGTTACACAAAGTAAACAAACAATTGAAATAAACAAATGCATATGAAAACAATAATTGTGGTGGTTAATTAAACCCAACATAAAGTTTATTATCCCCTATATCAACAACAAAATTAACCTATTCCACACATCCAGTTCATTACAAACATATATACAAGCCTTTCCTTCCTTGACCATCGATACCCCAAAACCTCTTATACTCAGATTTACATAAATACTCTCATGCCAATCCATATCATCTAAGGCCACATATTCGGCAATATTGTCCCACTTATCCCAATTAAGTCCCCGTTGAAAATATATATGCAGATTTTTCCGTTCTACTGGCCCATACAACAACTACGTATTTTTACAAAATTAGTATTAATATCACATACTCATGCCTCAAACTAATACCTCAAAAGTAAAATAAAATACATACCAAATAAGCAGGCCTATATCAACGGTATTCAAACACTAAGCACTTGAGAAACCACAAAACTTTCGGACACAAACGGGCTAACTAGGTCTCAGAAGCCACCTTCTACTTATCTCTAGCAATATTCCATAGCTTCTAATGAAAGTGGAAGGGTGCTCCCGCTCCATTGACTCGAAGAACTCTTGGGCTGAGCGAGTGGGCAAGGATCTCTTCTTAGGTTCTTCGATATAGCTTTCATTAGGGTAGTCTAGTTAGCACATACCATTCGGCGCAAGCTAAGTAAGATAAAAGACTATCGAAGAAATACTTACCCTTTCTACAACACTTGGTACATTTAATAGGCTTCTTAAGTGGTCAATGATTTTAAACCAACTCTAATTATTTTAATTATTTTTAAACTTTACTAACCGGTTAACTGGTGCTTAGAGTTTTCTAATATCAGAGTTATCATAAATACCTTTAATTAGCAACCAAAAAAAAGAAGAAATGAAGATGAATATAATTTTTAAACCTAAATAACAGTAAAATCTTGATCGACATAAAAGAAATGAAAAGAAAAATAAAAAATATTGAATAGTAAACCTGATTATTTATATAAAATTCGGATAAAATGGACGGATAATATTATTCCGCAATCACCAGCATCATGTAAGTTCAACGATGTACTATCACATGTAAATATGTATGGCATACAATAACAAAAAAATTGCAATTATCTTTAATAAAAATTCATAATTTTAACTTTACAGATCTATTCGATAATTAATTAATTAAACAAAACCATTTTCTCAAACAAACTTTAAAATTAATTTGCTCATCATTTATCAATTAAAATCTTTACCGATAGAACCAGCTGTTCTGCCTTTTTTTATTTAAATTTAGATAATTGTATACATTTACATTAAACTTCCTTATTTATTATGATATGCATGATCACATGAATATGTGGTTTAACGTGTACTTGGCGTAATTTTTCCATTTTTATTTCACTCATTTAACCATTTATTAATATAGGTCAAAAGAAATCGTAACGTTAACCAAGGCGTAATGATGATAATTTAGAGTCATGTTATTCATTAACATGTTTTTATCATAAAAAATTACCAATTAATACAAATATTAGGTTCGTGTTCCACATAAGATACTGTACAAATACGTCAAACTAAGATATGAATGCTGCTCCTACAAATGTAGGTTTCAGTAATTTTTTTAAGGGAGTATAAAATGAATTTATATGAAAATTAAATGATTTAATAAATAAATAAAATTTTATTAATTAATAATTAAGTATCAGAGTTTAAGTTTATTTAATGTTCGGAGATATTTTATATTGTATACAACGAGTATTAATTATCTTTATATAAATTTTTCTTAAAAAATAAAGGAAATTTAAAGTTGTACATCAAATTTTCTCTATTTGGATCCAACCATAAACTCCTAACAAAAAAATAAACAGTTTTTATACAAATTTTTTAATTTCAGAGTGATGACAAAAAAAAGCATGGCAATAATAAATAAATAAATGTGATACAGGTCGAGATACGACATTTCAATAACATAATGATTATAAACGGAATACCCACATGACCACATAATTTCTTATTTTTTCTCTTTTACTTATTGCTTGTACATTTATAAAAACAGAGAAGATATCTCTTCTATACCACTTGGCTGGGTCGAAGTTTAACTAAGATTCCTATCTAATAAATTACAAAATTACAGGAAAAATTAATAAACCGACTCAAAATTTATAATTCAGGCCAAAATTAGTATTGAAAACCCGGTCCAGCGATGATGATCTTCAATCATGTGATATTTTTCCAATCAAATAAATTACACGGGATCAATTAAACGTGGCGTTTTAACATTTTAAATTCACTATTCAAGATAATCAGGGTACATTAAAGTTTTGAACTATGAGATTTGATGGGATCATTTTAGCTTCTTGGAAAAGTTACAATAATTTAAAAGATCCGGTTAAACGGTTATTTTAAATTTGCGTTTAGAAAGTGATAATAAATTAAAAAAGTCGTATCTTTTAGACTATGAATGGAATACTTTAAATGAGTCCATTAAAAATTTTAAACCATCCAACCGTTTAATGCTTTATTAATGCAGAACTTCTTTTGCGCCTTGAATAGCTAAATATTCCTACTTTGCTATAATGGTACCGGCAAAATATACTTGAAGAAGTTAACAGAATGTTAGACGGCCAAAGATATTGCGGCGTATTTTTGCAGGATTATGTTTCAATTATGTGTACTACTAAAGATGGAACTAATAAGACCGTTAGGATCGCAGGCGCATTTTCTTTAATATATCTCTCAATTTATACTATAAAATATGATTAAACACCAAAAGAAAAATGAGAAAAAATATTGAAATTGAAAGCAACGAAATGAGTTTTTTATATTTTAATTGCTACTATCAATGAAGATTCTGAAAATGAATGTGAATCTGATAAAGGGAAAAGATAAGCATAATAATTCACATTTTAAGATATGCATTAGGTAACACCAATTTTTGACATTCAGTTAAAAAATAAAATTTACGATGTATCATTTTATTTAATTGATCTGCCACTTTTACAAGTGAACCTTTTGGATTCAAGAGTTAAAAAAAATTGATAGAAGTGTGGAAAACTGCAATATCATTATTGAAAAAGAAATACTTATTAATTAAGAAACTGTTGCACCTCATAGAATAATTTTGAAGCATAATTATCCAAATGGGAATTTAAAGTTCTGTAGATCGAAATTATTTCCTCGATCATCTACATCGCCTAGATTTATTTTACCCATAACACTATGTAAATTTGCGGGATTATAGGTTTTGTTTTTAGATGATTTTAATCTATAGTAATTATTTATAGCATTTTGGTTTCCTTGTTGAGCAGATTTATCAAACCAATACATTGCTTGATATGTATCATTTTCATCATTTTCAGATAAAATTCCAAGGTTATACTGAGCTACACTACTTTCTTTATTTCCTGCTTGCACATAATAATCAAAACCTTTTCGCTTATCAATCTTTGTTGCAATTCCTAGATAATAAAAATCTCCAAGTACAAGAAGAGAGTTGACTTCACTTTGATTATTTAATAGCCAGTCAAAAATTTCCCTTGATGATGTATTATGATCTTTAATGTAATCAAGAATTCTCTGTCTTTTATTTTCGTCATATATATTATCAGCAAGAGCAGCTATTCCATCAACTATATCTTTCTTAGATTTTTGCTTATAAAAGCTAGTCCGAGGTGCTTTACTCGGTGACTTTAAAGGTTCTATTTTCTTTGTATAATACATATTATTATTAAAACTTTGAGACAAATTATTATGTGATGAATTATTAGTAGGTGGTGTCCAAACATGCTTTGTAGTTATATTATATTTCGTCATAATTGTTTCTAGTCTAGTAACTACAGTTTGGATAGTTGGACGATCATCTGGTTCATGTTTCCAACAATCTATAAATTAATTATATCATCAATATTATTAATAATATTTTAAATCATAATTAAGCTTTTAAATTATATTTACCAGTATAAATTTGTTCATAATCCTTAGGCGTATTAGGCGTAGGCGTTTCTCTAAGGCCTTGCAATATCTGCATTGGTAATATAAGTTGGTTATACTTGCCCCTAAAAGGTGACTGACAACTTGATATTTCCCATAGAAGTACACCAATACTATAAACATCGCTCTTTTGATTCAAAGAGTATGAACCTTTGGCGAATTTTTTGGGATCAATATAAGGAATTACACCAAATTGTTGTGATGTAATTGATGAAATTGATTCATCAACCTTTTTTGATAGTCCAAAATCAGCCAATTTTATGTTGTTTTGATGAACTAATACATTGTTTGAATGCTATAATCATTTAACAATGAATAAAATAGTTAATATCATAAATATATAATGCATGTAATATAAAGTAGATTAAATTACCAAGTTACGATGGATAATATTCTCTTCATGTAAACATAACACTGCGCAAACTAATTGATTTGCCATTTTGAATTTATCATTCCAAGTGAGATTAGCAATATTTTTTTCCAAATAATTTTGAAGAGTACCACTGTCGGCATATTCCATTATCAACATATAGTATTTCTTTGATCCATAATTTTGATTAACTTATTAGAAGAAAATAAATGATTTAAATATTTTATAAATTGTATTAAAATTTCATATAAAATAAAAAATATTAAAAATATTCATTATACCTTCTGTAATACCATGAAATCTTATAATATTATCATGAAAATGTACTTCACATTGTATTTTAAACTAAATTAATAAAAAAAAAAAAAAAAAAAAATTTTTAAATTAAAAATGCATTTAATATAAAGACGAAATATTTTTTATAACGTAATTAATTACCTCATAAACAATTTTTTCGGCTGTGGTATCTTTGAGAGATTTTAATGCTAAAAAAGTACGAGGATTTTTCCAATTTGCACGATAAACTTTTCCGGAACCTCCGGAGCCGATTACTTCAAGGTTGGAAAAGTCTTTATAGTCATAATATTTAATATGCTTTTTTGTAATAGCTTCCTCGATCCAATTTTCCCACTTTGATTCAGATGATTTAGACATTTTTACGTATGAAGTGATTTAAAATTATTTTTTTTTAAAAAAAAGCAAATTTATAAAATATCAACAGTAGTCGGAAATCATTATCCGAAGTGGCTGATGATCATCGGGTTACACAAACATAATGTTAGTTTTTTTATCCATATAATAATGAAATAAGTTAATATAATAATGATAATGTCCTTCATTATTAGACTTCCATTTATGTCCTTCCATTAAAGAAATATTAATAAGCGGAAAAGAAATATAGATAAAATTTATCTTAACCAAATATGACATTTATACTCATCTCCAAAGTTTATTGTCATAATACATTTATTTTTTATTATTATTATTTTTTTTTTTGACGATCGATTATAATTACTTTGGATATAGGTTATTAAAATCCGATATAAATTTTTTCGCATCCATCTTTGTAAACGCCAAACTAAATATGTATTGTATAGTAAAGATTTTTAGACAAATTTGATAAACTCATAACTTGCGTGAATTCAGAAAAGAAATAGATTAAAATTTTTTTTACTTAGACTGAGTAACTTTTTTCTCAATTTTTTAACTGACTACAAAGTTACAAAACATTAGTTAATAAATTTTAAAAAAAGTCAACATAGTCATCCTTAGTCAAAGGATTTATCATTGATGGAATGTAAGTATTTTTCATACAAGAAATAGTAAACGTGATTTTTATATAAAATTCGGATAAAATAGTGCTATAGGCGGATAAGATGTTTTTCCGCATATCACCATATCAACTAAAAAACCGTGATAAATAATTGTGACGTTTTAACAAAATTAGTTATTATTATAGCTTTTTATAATTAAAATCATTTTACCGATAGAAACAGCTGCTCTGACTTTTTCAAATAAAGCTATTTAAAATTTTCCTTTATTTACAAATAATGGTAATTGTATACATTGCATGAGCTCCCTTATTTCATTATGATATGCATTATCACATGAACATGTATTGTGGCGTAATTATTTTCATTTTTCGTGAGTATTTCTTTTACATAGTTTCATCCACGATACACCGTAATATTACCAGTGTTTAAAAATGGTCTGTTTGTTATTGTTGTGTACCTTATAAATTTGTTCATCGGATTGGATCGAGCGTCTTATTTAGTACAAAAAGCATTGGTTAGTTATGGTTATAATGAATCTTGATATAATTAAATTTTTAACTTGGTTTTTTTGCAATCATTATTTTATAGATTCTTAAGAGAAATTGAATTATTTTATTTGTTTCCGCCAAAGGCGTTTGAAAACTTGGTTCCCTGATATT
The DNA here is from genome assembly GCA_021464525.1 of Rhizophagus sp. LPA8_4_AMF. NCBI lineage: Eukaryota > Fungi > Glomeromycota > Glomeromycetes > Glomerales > Glomeraceae > Rhizophagus > Rhizophagus sp. LPA8_4_AMF. The sequence continues at coordinate 24,204 of JADRCO010000107.1, read as the reverse complement.
ATGTAATTATTCTTTCTATTTATATTAAAGATTATTCAAATACTATATTCTAACTTCCTTCCTTTTTATTTTGCAGTTATTACTATGCAGATGTTGATAAACTCGTCAAAGTTAATTAATGAAAGACTTGAAAAATAATGAATTTCTCATATGAAAGAAAATTAAAATAGTATTAATATTGGGATTGCTTATGATTAAAGTTACTATCGCCATTAGAGAAAATATGAAACTTCTTATCTCAGAATCTTTTCTTAGTTAATATTAATTAAGTTCGATTTATACTATCTAGATGAATTTACTTTTTATTTTCTTATGTTAATTCCAATAATTAATACTCTCAAAATATATAATATATATCTGATTTTTCGGTTAAGCTATAAAGAATTTAGGATCCATATAAGGTATTACGCCTCGTACAGTCGTACTTTAGTATTACAATCTGGTCCATGAACGTCCGAAATCCGCTAATTTATTGTATCTTTTTTGTATTAAGATATTATTAGAATGCTAACGCTAATAAAAAAATGATTTAATTAGTATTAAATATAAAAGAATTATAAGATAACAGATCATTAATATTAATTTACAAGAATCCATATAATTTACTTATAAACATGTAATCACGAAATTGCACCTTCGCATATCCAAGTACAAGTGAAAATTTGTTTCATCTAAAAGTTTAAAAACACATGAACAAATTAAAAATATTATAAATAAAATTATGTTTGGATGAATATTAACCATCCTCGCCAAATGAATCTAGATAAAAAAAATTTAACGAATTTAAATAACAGTATAACAAATTATATTAATAATATGTCTCATTAAAAATGACTTCTTTATTAGAATTTCTAACGAATTTTTTTAATTACGAATTTTTTGATATATTTTTCCAACATACATTATAAATCAAGGCAAACGTTCTAGAAATCAGAAGAAATCCTATCATGAAAACTTAAAGTCTTGTGGAACATAATATAAATTATTTTGTGATATCTCGTCATTTAATAATATCTTTAACTTGTTGGTACGACACTCTTCGATGCAGCTGTTACAGTTTAATGATATTATTTGTGTCGATTTGCATTTCATTATTCCCATATTTTCCGATTGTAAAAGCAAAATTTTTCGCTGTGTCATCAGCTCTTTATCTTCTTTTGTGTGACGCAGTTTTCTGACCAAAATAAAAGAAAAGTGAAAAGAAAAATAGCAAACGTAGTTTTTTATATAAATTCGGTGCTACAGGCGGATAATATTTTTTCCGCATATCATTGTGATAGCATATTTATGACGTTTAATAAAATTAGTAGTATACTTTTGAATTTTTCCTTAACTTTGTTTCCAAATAATGATAATTGTATATATCGCATGAGCTCTCTTATTTCATATATATATGTTATGCATTATCGCATGAACATGTATTTGGCGTAATTCTTTCCATTTTTCGCCTTTTACATAGTTTCATTCATGATACATCCTAATATTACCAGCTTTCCATTTTTGAAACGTGTGATTTCTTAACATGTTCTCGATTATTTTTATAGTAAACAACTACCGATTAATCTTTCGTTCAACAATATTAGGTTCGCGTTCTATATAAGATGGCCGGCCGTACAAATACGTTAAACTATGCTTGCTCCTTATAAAAGCAACTATCAGTAATATCTTTAAGGGTGTAAAAATGAATTTATAAAACCATTCTAAATCATTAAAATATAAGAAAGAATCTTCAAGAAAAAATTTTGAAAATTAATTAATTTAATAAATGAATTAATTTTATTAAGAATATTAAGGAAACTTTAATATCTTCATTGAAAAAGGAATAACAATTTATTGAAAAGCGAAGTTACTGCACACCTGCACCTCAGATCACAAATTTGAATCATAATTTACAAATGGAAATTTAAAGTTCTGTAGATCGAATTTATTTCCTCGACCCAAAACACTATGTAAATTTTCGGGATTATAGGTTTTGTTTTTAGATGATTTTAATCTATAATAATTATTTATAGCATCTTGGTTTCCTTGTTGAGCAGATTTATCAAACCAATACATTGCTTGATATGTATCATTTTCATCATTTTCAGATAAAATTCCAAGGGTATACTGAGCTACACTACTTCCTTCATTTCCTGCTTGCACATAACAATCAAAACCTTTTCGCTTATCAACCATAGTTGCAATTCCTAGATAATAAAAATCTCCAAGTACAATAAAAGAGTTAACTTCTTTTTGATTATTTAATAACCAGTCAAAAATTTCCCTTGATGATGTATTATGATCTTTAATGTAATCAAGAATTCTCTGTCTTTTATTTTCGTCATATATATTATCAGCAAGAGCAGCTATTCCATCAACTATATCTTTCTTAGATTTTTGCTTATAAAAGCTAGTCTGAGGTGCTTTACTCGGTGGATTTAAAGGTTCTACTTTGATTGTATCATACATATTACTATTAAAACTTTGAGATAAATTATTATGTGATAAGTTGTTAATAGGAGGTGCCCAAGCGTGCCTTGTGGTTATGTTATATGATATAATATATTTCTTCATAATTGCTTCTAATCTAGTAACTACATTATGGATAGTTGGGCGATCATATGGTTCATGTTTCCAACAATCTATAAATTAACGATTATCATCAATGTTGTTAATAATATTTTAAATCGCAATTAAAACTTCTAAATTATATTTACCGGTATAGAGTTTTTCATAATCCTTAGGTGTATTAGGGATAGGTGTTTCTCTAAGACCTTGCGAAATCCTAATCGGTAATCCAAATTGATTAGACTTGTCTTTGAAAGGTGGCCGACAACTTGATATTTCCCATAGAAGTACACCTATACTATAAACATCGCTCTTTTGATTCAGAGAGTATGAAACAGTGTCGAATTTTTTTGGGTCAAGATAAGGAATTACACCACCTTGTTGTGATGCACTTGGGTCATTAATCATTTTTGATAATCCAAAATCAGCCAATTTGATTGTATTTTGATGGACTAACACGTTGCAGGAGTGCTATTAATTAATAATAAATAAATAACTGAACTAAAATTATAAATACATAATGTATGTAATATAAATAAATGAATTACCAAATCACGATGAATAATATTCTCATCATGTAAGCATAGTACACCACAAGCTAACTGATATGCCATTTTGAATTTATCATTCCAAGTGAGACTAATATTTTTTTCTAAATAATTTCGAAGTGTACCACTGTCGGCATATTCCATTACCAACATATAGCATTTCTTTGAACCAGAATTTTGATTATCTTTTTAAAAGAAAATAAATGATTTAGATTTTTTATTGTATTAAAATTTCATATAAAAATAAATAATGTTAGAAATATTTATTATACCTTCTGTAATACCATGAAAATTTATAATATTATCATGGAAATGTACCTCGCGCTGGATTTTAAGCTAAATAATAAAAAAGAACTTATATATTAATAACGTATTTATCTAAAGACGAAATATATTTTATAATATAATCTACCTCATAAACAATTTTTTCGCCAATGGAGTCTTTGAAAGATTTTAGTGCTAAAATAATACGACGATTTTTCCAGTTTGCACGGTAAACCTCTCCGAAACCTCCGGAGCCAATCACTTCAATATTATAAAAATCTTTATAGTTATAATATTTAATATGTTTTTTTGAAATAGCTTCTTCAATCCAATTTTCCCACCCTGGTTTAGACATTTTTATATATGGAAGTTCTTTTACTATGAAAGAAATGTCTTAAAATCAAGTTTATAAATCATAAACAATCGGAGAAATTATTCCGAAGCAACTGTTGATCATTGGGGTACAAAAAACGTATATAGTTTTCTATGTATGAAATGTATGGTTTTTATTATTTCCATATACAGAATATAATCAAATAAGGGAATAAATGACCTACAGTCGGACAATCGGATCTTATTTGGATAGCGTCTTTAGATTATTAGGCTTCCATTTACGTTCTTTGTCATTAAAGTGCTATTAATAAGCGGAAAAGTAAATTTTATCTAAACCAAATACGAGCTTTGTATGATTGTCATATTTTTTTTTTTTTGTCGATCGATTATAATGGTGACGACAAACGATAAATTGAATAGTGTTTTATTATTATGTTCAAAAAAAATTTTTTTCATAAATCCGTTTCTTAATTATTTTGTATTTTTTTTAAAAAAAATTATGACAGGATCCAGAAATACAGTATATAGATAGGGGTCAGGTGGCGAAAATTTTTTTTACTATGAGCTGTACGCAGACTTTTTATATGAGCCCCCGAAATACTGTATATATAGATCTTTCCTTTTTTAGATATTTTTTGATAATGCCAGTCATAATTTAATTACCCATTTTTTTAACTGAGACATTAGCATAATTTCGGCCCTGAAAAACATGCGTACATTTTCTTTATTCTGGTTTTTTTAAAAGTCTCCTTGATGACTATACTCAATTGGGAATTTAATTTCTCCTTTTTCGTTAACTGGTACATAACAACGAATGATTTGATAATTTCTTTTTATCCGTTATTTAATTTATTATAAAATTTAAAATGAGTTTTGTAGTCATTTGATCATGCATATTGCGTTTAGTTGCGTTAAAGAAATTATAAATTTTTGTGATGGTCTATTCTTCTAACCTTTTCAAGTCTTGTGGCTGTCCCACAATCAATGGCGGTTAAAAGTTTATTTAAATTTAACCGAACCGAAAGTAAGTTTTTTCACGTGATCAATAATTAAGTATTTTTCTGGAACGCCATCATGGTCGTTCTCACACCCCCAATTAATATTCGGAAACTTTTAACTGATACAATTATGTCAAAAAAAAGTGAATAGCACTAAGTATTAAGATACTACAGAAAGTGAAATAGGTAGTGTCACAGTATCAAATTGTGATCATAATACCGGAGTAAATAACTTGAATAGTGATAGTCATACCGTAGCAAATTTTAATCAGGGAGAAAATGGTCGTGGTAATATCGAAGTGAATAATTGGGATAGTGATATTACTAATATCATAGTAAGCGAAGAAAGCAATACGTCAGGTGGTTGGGATGCCACAGTGTGCAATTTGGAAGAAAGAAATGGTTGGGATACCACAGTAAGTAATTTGAAAGAAAGCAACACTACAGTGAGAAATTTTGAAGAAAGCAATACCAAAGAAATAATAAGTGGTCGGAATACCCCAATTATTAAAGTAATACTACAGGGTTGGAGACGTGTAATTATTATAAAATAAAGACGCTGTAATAAAATGTAGACGGGAAAATGAAATAAAATACGGATGGGAAATCGATAGAGAATACGGATGGAAATTTAGATGGGATAGAATGTACGAGCTGGAAAAAGGACAAGTAGGCCAAATTTGTGCAAAATATTTCGCTTTTAAATATAAAAAAAAAAAAAATAAACAAATAATTAAAATTTCTACATTCCGGTGATAATTGATTCATAGATTATCGAAATTATCCGTCACTTAGCCTATAACAATAGTTATAGAGTGCATGGTTATTGGATATGCCATCAATGGCAATGCGGGGCACGAACCACAGAAATGTCGATCGGCAAGTCGATGTGAAGTATAGTTGGGTGCCAAAACTCTTCATATGCCGAAATTAATTGACCATATACTGAAAATAGTTCAGCTTTTAGTATATATAGTTGCCAAATCTGAAAACCTGAACCCATTGCTAATATCCTAAGCCATTTCCAAAATCCTAATTTTACTGAAAATTTAACCTAAATCTAGATTTAGTAATGGTCTAATAGTTTGGGATTTTGGCAATAGTTTTGGCTATTGCTATATGCCAAAATGTTTCGGCACCCAACTATAATGTGAAGATACGTATAAATGGCAATTTCTTTGTAATAGGTGCAGACACAACCTATTATGCTAAAATGGAACTGAATGTCTAATGAAATACAGTATGAGGCAATGGCAACGTAAAACTTTTGTCAACGCGAATGGCGAAAACAGTATGATCAAGAATTACTCATACAATATTTAGAAGAAATTCTAAAAAGGTCGTTTGAGTGGTTTTTTTATTCGAACTTGTGATAAACATAGTGACAATAGGGGAAACCTGATTACAAGTTTTCTACTGTATAATTCAGAAAATTCAAATGTAGGTCAAAGTATGAATGCACGTATTATCATTTTTGAAGCAAAAAATTTTTACTAAAATTCGCCTCTCGATAGGGAAAGCCTGACATGGAGATAATTCGTCACCTAGTATGGAAAAATAAGTATAAGATATTCGGCAATTGGAGATATTTGAATTGCCGAAAGAAATGAGAAGCGCTTATACTTGGATATCACTTAAAAAGTATATAGAAATCTCCAGGAAAGCGTTTTAACGGCGGTTATATCATACAGTACAAAAGTGCAAGAAAGAGGAATGCGGTAATGATGGCATTATTTTGAGTTATATAAACCTCTAGTACAATCGGAGGATGGTGTAGAACACAAAAGGAGTTTATGTGCAAAGTGTCTGGATAGTGAGTTCTGTTTGGAAAGTGGCACCTACTATGGGAGTTGGAAGTAATACTATATAACTCAAATGTTAAGACAGAAGAATTTTTGTGATTGTTTTAAATGGGTTGATAAATATTGCTTATGTTGTTTTAGTAAAAACAATTGATAGCTTAGTAAAATGTTTTATTTTGTTCTCACTATTCCTTTTTTTTTCTTCTTTTTGGAAAATCGTAAAGGTTGTATGTGTTTATTGATAAGATGTTACGGAGTCAACGAAGGAACTATTGGTTTAGGAAGAATCAATTGTCATTTTGAGCTTAATAATCCAAATGAGATTGCCAAAATGTTTTTTTTCTTGAAGAATAGCAATATCACATATTCCACTAAAACATATAATTCTTTTGTTCTGTAATTTTGAATTTCTTTATTGTTTGGATTTTTAAAAATTATGTTAAACTCATATTAAATTAATAAAATTAATAATGCTAGAATAATTACACCTATTGTGATACCAAAATTCAATCAATAATATTATCATCAGGTACCCTTGCTGAATTTTATGTTAAATAATAAGAAGAATTATTAATAAAATGTATTCATTCTGCTGTTCCTTAAGCTTTAGGTTTTTGTGGTAGATCGCTTTTCCTTCATAGTCGCTTGCGTCCATCATTTACATTTTATAATAAAGCGCTCTGATAACGTTAAAAAAAAGAAAATAAAATAAAATGTATTCATTATAAAGAGGAAAACATATACCGTAATGTAACCACGTAAAAAATTCTTTTCATCTGTAGCATTGCTGAGAGATTTAATGCTATAGTATCGAGAAATTTTCCAGTTTACACGATAAAACGTTGAAAAGGATTTTATTCATAAGTTCTTTTCTTAAAAAATTAGCTTTGTTAACCCAATATTTACCGATAAAAATTTATTTCGTATTGTTAAATATCACCAGTTGTGAATTTATGTTGTAATGCCGGCCAGTGTTTTATTGGATTTTAATTCTGGCCAAAAGCACATCATAATGCTGGTATGGTGACAATCGCCACTGAGCTTTAGAATTTACAGATATTGGTTTTTATGAAATAATATTTTTTTAAAAAAAAAAATTTATAAGACCAATGTAACTGAGGTAATACCACTTGAGTACTATTCCTTACACCTCGCATTATAAAATTTTGACTTCGAGTAGTTATCTCATACACACCTTTTTCCGTATCAATCATAAAACTGTTAACTATTGGATATACACTAATGACGATGATTCCAAGGATTTGTATTTTTCTTTATTAAGAATATTAAGAATTTTTTATAATGCTTCTTTATCATGTCAATGAATCATTTAAAATCATTACAAGCTGTATCAGTGAATAAATTGTATTATGGAAATTATAGAAATTATAGTACCAGAAATACCAAAAATGAAAAATAAAATTATACAGTGCAGTATTATTTTTTCTTAATTACAAATTCTAATTAAATTTATTTTAAGGAAAACTATTTTATATTAATGAATTATTTTTTTAATAATGAACAAGTAAATGCGTCACAATATAATATCCAATAAATGCGGCTAAGCTCTAAGCATCTCTTTCAGGGCCGGAATTATAATAATGTCAGCCAGTATCTAGTAAAGAGGAAATAAATTCCTGACTGGAATTATTAAAATTATCCATAAAAGGAGAGACATTCTTACGCGTTAAGGTACTGTATTTTTCAAGTAGTACGGAAGTGGTGTGGTGTGACTAACTCTCGGCCATTACGTGGTATAAGAAACCAAACAATCAAGTAATGTTTAGATCCGGCAAGTTTGGACTTTAGTCTGAAATTTTATTTATTAAAACAATATAATGATTTGGTAACAAATTTCAAAAGTACATTACTAAAATTTAATATGTCTATTTAATATTCAAAATTTTGTTAAAAAATATTTTATACGTAGTAACCAGATCATAACCAAATTATGGATTCACGGTAAATTGGTTAATACTTAATACTCATTCAGTTGATGTTCTGATTACTAACTTTTATAAACCATTATTAATGCTTCTAATAATCTGTTCGATTTCTTCATTATCAGAATTACTTGTAATAAGTCGTTGGCTACTTGTACTAGAATTACATGAATAAAAATCTTTTGCAAGGCTTGAAATAGGCTGCTGACTACTTATACTAGAATTACATGAATAAAAATTTTTTGCAAAACTTGAAATAGGCCGCTGGCTACTTCTATTAGAATTACATGAATAAAAATCTGCGAAACTTGGCTGGACATCTGTATTAAAATTATATGACCGAAAATCATTTGTACTATCATTTTTCTTAATAATTGCTTCTAATCTAGTAACCACCTCATTGATCTTTGGACGATCATCATCTTCATGTTTCCAACAATCTATAAAATTATGATAGTAATATTATATTATCGATATTGTTCAGTATATCATAATCAAACTTTTTAAATTATATTTACCAGTATAAATCTTAACATAATCCTCAGGTGTATTAGGGATAGGTGTTTCTCTGAGACCATTATAAATCTGCACAATTATTCTACCCCGGTTTTTGTCTTTAAAAGGTGGATGACCACTTGATATCTCCCACAGAAGTACACCAATACTATAGACATCGCTCTTTTTGTTTAAGGAGTACTTATTTAAACTGATTTTTTTCGAATCAACATACGGAACTACTCCCACTTTAGAATTTGATCTAACTAATTCATTAATCCTTTTTGATAATCCAAAGTCAGCCAATTTGACGGTATTTCGATGGACCAATACGTTATCGGAGTGCTATTATTTAACAATAAATAAAATAATTAATTTATAAATTATAGTCGCAAATAAATGTGATTAAATATGATGATTTACCAAATCACGATGAATAATATCCTCATCATGTAAGCACAATACAGCGTAAGCCAATTGAAATGCCATTCTGAATTTATCTTTCCAAGTGAGATTACTAAAGTTTTCTTTTAGATAATTCCGAAGAGTACCACCGTCGGCATATTCCATTACCAACATATATTTCTTTAAACTATCATTTGGATTTTCTTATTTAAAAGAAATTAAAAAATAATTGTACAATTTATATCTCATAAAACATATTAGAATTTATATAATAATGTTAGAACTATTATACCTATCGTAATGCCATAAAATTTAATAATATTGTCATAACAATGCACTTCACGCTGGATTTTAAGCTAAATAGTTCAAAGAGCAAATGTATCATTATAAAGATGGAAGTAATATATATACTAGTATAATGTAATTACCTCATAAATAAGTTTCTCAGTGGCTGTTACGGCTGTTACATTGTTGACGTCGTTGAGTCTAAGAGATTTTAATGCTAATGTATTATGAGGATTTTTCCAGTTTGCACGATAGATCTTTCCGAAGCTTCCGGAACCAATTTCTTTAAGGTTAGAAAAGTTTTTATAATCATAATATTTAATGTGTTTATTTGAAATAGCTTCCTCGATCCAATTAATCAACATTTTATTTTCCCTGTGTCCATGAACAGGGGCCGAAATGTTGGTTTTAATTTTATCAGACATAGTTATTAAGTGATAATTCTTACTAGTGAAATGATTTAAATAAAAGGATTTATTTATAAGCATTATTTATAATCATTATTTATAATCGGAGAAATTATTATTCCCGATTATTCTGACACGACCATTTCATTAATTTACGTTAGATAGAAGAAAGAATGTTCTATTCTCCTAAAAGTATATGATAATAGTACATTTGAGTAATTGATAATTGATTTGTGCCAAAACTGGGAATCGTTATAATGATAATGGTTACCAGATTTCGTATTATGGTAAAATATTTTAACATCCGGAGTTGATGAAATGGATTTTTTCCACTTTATTTTTATTCCTTTTTTTTATTGAAAAATTCACTCAATTTTTGTAAATGGTAATATATTGTGTTATTATAACTCTAAAAAGTATTAAGCCATAAATACCATTTAACCAAAATGTATTTTCTTATTATTCATGAGATGATAAGTAATCAAGCTATTAAACTTACAAAATTACAAATAAGATTAAGCAATTTAGCACATACTATTTTCCGCGTTGTCATGTAATTTAGTATTACACGAATTTTCGAATCATGAATTTCAATGTCATCCCATAGTTATTTTTTTTTTGCATTTTTTATTTCTGTATAATATATTTGAAAAAATTTTACGGGAATTTTTTTTTGTAAATGAAACTCGATCTAAAAATGTTATATGAAAGAAAGTACATGTTTTTATATATATATATATAAATTATTTTTTCTAATTTTATTACTAGTTTGCTTATATTATTAAAAAAAAAAAAATTAGATTTTTTTTTATCTAATGTGTTACAACTTTTAGTTGTTTTAATACTTTGTATTTCATGATTCATAAACAAAATCTATGTCGCTCTGGATTTTAAGCTAAGTAATGAAAAACAGTTTTAATAAAATGTAAATTATACAATAATGTAACCACTTCATAAACAATTTTTTCGACCGTATATTTGTTTATGGAATACCATCTCGATCGGGAAGGCCACAAAAACGTATATGGGTTTATAAGTACGAAAGGTATGAATAAATATCATAATCGGATATTATGCAACATCTTTTATATTTGAAACATTATTAGACTTCCATTTACATCCTTTGTCATTTAAGAGGTATTAATAATCGAAAAGAAATATAGATAAATTTTATCTAAACCTAATATGTACTTTTATGGCATTTTTATACATCTCCAAAGTTGATTGTCATAGCTCTAAACGGAGTTTTAATATTATGCAACGTGTGAGATTTTTGAAGAAATCGGTGTTTAGATGAAGTTAAAAAGGAAAAAGGATAAAAAAGAGTAAATCAACTCTAGAAAGAAAGGTGATAGTGGGTACGTATAAAAAAAAGAAAGGCACTATAAGGGACGTGATGAGAGGTTCCAAAATAGCTACGAAAATTGTTTAATGAGTTTTAGAGCAGTTATTCTTTAAACAGGTTAATTGCTCTAAGAAGGTCTAGTCTCATTGAGCTAAATAATTTTTTATAACTACACTTTTAATGTATAAAAGGTTAATATAAAAGATCAAATATCGCGTAACCGCAAAAATTTTCATAATACTGTATGTCGCAATAATATATACCCAAGTACCGGAAAGAAACCGTATTTATACAATAAAGAAAAGATATACTACCTATCATGTCCCCTTTAACTTCTTTCATAACAAAATTATCAAAAAAATCTTTATAATTCTGTCTTATTTATGCATAACAAATTCTCATAATTATGGCCTTTGAAGCTTTTTGAAATTTAAAAATTTAATGAAAATATCAAAAAATAAAATAAAATTTATTATTATTATTTTTAAAAAGTAATTAAAGCCGATGAGACAAATTTAAAAAGAACAAAAAATTATGGAAAAAAAATTCTCATATCGTCAAATTTATCAATAGTACTTGGAGCAAGAGTCTTACTTTGAGCACTTTTTAATCTATTAAAACTTTCCCTAGCTTCATGGTTTCCTTGTTCAGCAGATTTTTGATACCAATACATTGCTAAAAATGTGTCGCCTAATTTGTCATTTTCACATATAACTCCAAGATTGTATTGAGCTACGCTAAGTCCGTCATCTCCATCTCCTGCTCTCTCATAGAAACCAAAAGCCCTTTTCTTGTCAACCTTGGTTGCAATTCCTAAATAATAAAAATCTCCCAACACAAGAAGAGAATTGGGATAATTTTGATTATTTTTTAGCCAGCCTAAAATTTCTTTTGAAGTCACATCATGATCTTCAAGGTAATTAAGGATTTTCTGTTTTTTACTTTTATCATATATCTTATAAGGAAGAGCAGCTATTCCATCAACTATATCTTTCTTAGATTTAGATCCTTTTTGCTTGAAACTTTGTGATAAATTATTGCGTGATGAATGTGATGAATTATTAATAGGAGGTGTCCATTTTGAAGTATTATTAATAATTGTTTCTAAACTAGCAACTACATTGTGAATAGTTGGACGAACATATGGTTCAGATTTCCAACAATCTATAAATTAACAATATCATCAATGTTATTAATAATATTTTAAATCACAATTAAGTTTTTAAATTATATTTACCAGTATAAAGTTTTTCATAATCCTTAGGTGTATTAGGGGTAGGTGTTTCTCTAAGACCTTGCAAAATTTGATTCGGTAATCCAAGTTTGTTATATACGTTTTCGAAAGGTGGGCGACAACTTGATATTTCCCATAGAAGCACACCAATACTATAAACATCGCTCTTTTGATTTAAAGAGTATGAATCAGTGCCGAATTTTTTTGGATCAATATAAGGAATTACACCACCTTGTTGTGATGCACTTGGGTCATTAATCTTTTTTGATAATCCAAAATCAGCCAATTTTATATTATTTTGATGGACTAACACGTTGCTCGAGTGCTATTACATAATAATAAATAAAAACATTACAAATGCAATAATACATATAATAATACATGTAATATAATATAAATAAATTACCAAATCACGATGAATAATATTCTCATCATGTAAGCATGATATAGCGCAAGCTAATTGATGTGCCAATTTGAATTTATCATTCCAATTGAGATTACCGACATTCTTTTCTAGATATTTTCGAAGAGAACCGCTGTCGGCATATTCCATTACCAACATGTATTTCATTGAACTATAATTTTGTTTATCTTATAAAAAAAAATTTGTAGTTAATCATAATTATATTAAAACTTCGTACAAAAAAAAATAAAATACCTATTGTAATGCCCAAAAACCTAATGATATTCTCATGAAAATCTACGTCGCGCTGGATTTTAAGCTAAATAAGAATGATTTTTTTTTTAATTAGAAAATGTATATACAGTATTATAAAGACGAAGTATATGTTATATATATGTTATAATGTAATCACCTCGTAAACAATTTTTTCAGCTGTAGAGTTGTTGAGAGATTTTAGTGCTAAAATATTTCGAAAATTTTTCCAGTTTGCACGATAAACCGTTCCGAAGCCTCCGGCACCAATTTCTTTAAGGTTAGAAAAGTCATTATAATCATAATGTTTAATATGTTTTTTTGAAATGGCTTCTTCAATCCAATTCATCCAATCTGGTTTATTGCTGTAAGACATTTTTATGTACAAAAGTGTTCTTACTACGAAAATATTTTTTTTTTTGCGAGTTTATAAAACATTAATGATCGGCTAAGCTATTGATCATAAGGTCATAGTTTCTATGTATGGAATGTATGGGTTTTCATTAATTCCATACATAGTAATATACTGAATAAATCCTTTGTCATTCACTTTAAGGGCATTAATAAGCGGAAAAAAAAAATATAGAAAATTTTATCTAAACCCAATACGAGCATCTATGACATCTTTGTAACATCTCCAAAGTTGATTATCATAACACTAAATAGAAGAAATTTTGTTTAATGTTTATGTAACATGAAATTTTCATCATAAGTCGAAAATATAATAATATGTTTTTATAATGCATAAAAAAATATTTTTTAAAAATCCGTCTTGTGAGTGTAAATCAAAAACATGAAAAAAAACGGGTTTATAATAAAACTTGAAATTCATATCAGCCGATTGGCAAAGGTTACACACAGCTAAAAACCCATCAAGTATTATTAAAATATCACACGTTATTTTTCCAATCGGCGGATATGTATTACTTTTATTCCTATACTACTGTCGATCATTGGATCATTGGGATAAACAAAAACGTATAATGGTTTTTTATGTGAGACATGCAAGGGTAATCACCAAAAAATTTTTTTTAAACCGATTTTCTGTGACATTGCTAATTTTGCTTTATCTCGTTATACGGTATTTCAATAATCACATGAATCGTATTATCATCAAATATCTGTATGTTCCTTTATTAATTTTTTAATACTCCTTTTATACTATAAATAATTGCAGGTTGGGCCAATATAAAAGTTATAACATGAAATTACAGACATAATTGTATTAGAAATAATTATAGTAATAGCAATTTTTTAGTATTAATTTTTTATCAAAAAAGTTCTATTAAATGAAAAAATTTTAGAAAAAAGATTTTCTTAATCGATCGGTTTTCTTGTTTTTATTTAAGAAATGATTTTATCATTGAAATTGGTTTTCACCAATTTTTTTTAACAAAAGTATGAAACTTGCAAAATTAATATTAATAAACGCTAATGACTCCGGAGGGTTAGTGTCGTATCGTTGCTTTGATTAGAATTAATTCGGGCATCGAATTAGTATTATATTATTTATTTTTGATTTTTTTTTCATAGCTAAATTTAACTTCGTCAGTCAATTTTTTATTATTTTAATTAAAATGGTTTTAAAGTTATCTATCTAATATATTTGTATATTGTTTTAATCTTTTTTACATAAGTTGAGGATATCCTACAATCAGCCGGGGTCATGTAAATGATCGACAAATATTACAACGACAGGCCAAGTTTTTATTTTCAATTTTTTTTTTTTTTTTTATTTTGAAATGCAAGATTGTTCTAAGAGAATTCAAAATATCTTACACGTGAAAATCAAGCTTTGTGGGTATGTAAATGCGATATGCACGCGTACGTCAATTTTTAAAATATTTGTACAGTAGGTACTGCTTCATCATAGAAATTCATACAACTATTAACGCAAATCACATCAAATGTCACGTTATTTAGACTTCACATCGTCTTTATTATCCGATTGCGTTATTTTTTTTTTTATTAGGTCTGACAACTTTTGACTTTGGTAGATATTTTTACTTTTCTAGGATTTTCCAATTTAAACTTGAATGATTATTTTTATCTTCAATTTCTTTTTATTGGGTTATTGGCTGACAAATTAAGCCGAAAATAATAACAATTACTAAATAGTTTAAATATGAATATGTTTACTACAACTTGGCTAATAATTTACTCCCGAAATGACATTTACTAGAATTACGGATTATTATTTATCATTTTAATAATTTGTTCGACATCATCATCAGAACTAAATGAATAAAAATCTTTTGCAAAACTTGAAAGAGGTCTAAGAGGCTTCTGAACATCTGAATTGAAATCATATGACTGAAAATCATTTGTACTATGCTTAAGTGGCTTCCGAACATCTGAATTGAAATCATATGACTGAAAGTCGTTTGTACTATGCTTAAGAGGCTTCTGGACATCTGAATTGAAATCATATGACTGAAAGTCGTTTGTATTATGCTTAAGAGGCTTCTGGACATCTGAATTGAAATCATATGACTGAAAATCGCTTGTACTATGCTTAAGAGCTGTATCGAAATCATATGACTGAAAATCATTTGTACTATGCTTAAGAGCTGAATTGAAATCATATGACTGAAAATCATTTGTACTATGCTTAAGAGGCTTCTGGACATCTGTATTGAAATTATACGACTGAGAACCTTTTGTACTGTTATTTTTCGAAATAATTGTTTCTAATCTTGCAACTATCTCTTTGATATCTGGACGATACTTTGGGTCATCTTTCCAACAATCTATAAAATTTTAACTAGTTAACAATACTAACAATGTAATTAATATTATTATAAACCTTAACTTTTGAATATATTTACCAGTATAAATTTTTTCATAGTCCTTAGGTGTATTTGGGATAGGGACTTCTCTAAGACCTTTCGGAATATTCACCATTAAATAATAATCGTTTTTACCCTCGTAAGGTGAGCGACCACTTGATATCACCCATAAAAGTACGCCAATACTATAAATATCGCTCTTTTTACTTAAGGAGTATTTTTTACCCAACGTGAATTTTCTTGGATCGACATACGGAACCATGCCAGTTGCTGAATTTGATTTAACTAAATCATCAACCCTTTTCGATAATCCAAAATCAGCCAATTTAATGGATTTTTGATGGACCAACACATTTTTCGAGTGCTATTATTTAATAATAAATAAAAATAAACAAAATAATAATTTATAAATTATAATCGCAAAATAAATGTAATTAATAAATATGGATGAACTACCAAATCACGGTGAATAATACCCTCGTTATGTAAGAACAATACAGCGCAAGCTAATTGATGTGCCATTTTTAATTTATCATCCCATGTGAGATTTTTAAAATTTTTCTTTAGATATTCATTAAGAGTACCACTGTCGGCATATTCCATTACCAACATATATTTCTTTGAACTATCAACTTGAATTTTTTTTTAAGAGTAAAAAAAATAATTGTTTAATTTAAATTATTACAAGAAAGCGATATTAAAATTATTCTACCTTTTGTAATGCCATAAAACTTAATAATATGATCATAAAAATGCACTTCGCGCTGGATTTTAAGCTAAATGATAAAAGAAATTTTTAATTGGAAACATTAGAAATGTATTTTACAGTATTATAAAGATGGAAATACAGTACATATTATAATCAAATTACCTCATAAGCAAATTCTTCAACATCTATGGACCTTCTAGCGTTGTTAGAAGGTTCGAGTGTTTTATGCTAAATGATAAAAAGAATTTTTAATTGGAAACATTAGAAATGAATTTACAGTATTACAAAGATGGAAATACAGTACATATTATAATTAAATTACCTCATAAGCAAATTCTTCAACATCGGTGGACCTGCTAGCGTTAGTAGAAGGGTCGAGTGCTTTTAATGCCAATGTAGTATGGAAAGTTTTCCAATTCGCACAATAGACATTTCCGAAGCTCCCGGAACCAATTTTTTTAAGATTGGAAAAGAATTTATAATCATAATATTTAATATGTTTCTTCGAAATAGCATCTTCAATCCAATTATTCCACTTTTTATTATCAGTTTGCTGAGACCAATAAGTCGTAGGTACAGAAATGGCAGGTCTAGTTTTATCGGACATAGTCAGGTACAAAAAGATATTACTATGAACCAATTTTTTTAAAAAAGTTTATTAACATTACGGAGAAATTATTATTCCGATTAGCAGGTTAATATAGGAATAATAGATTGGATTAACTTCACATGTGATTTACAGCAGAACTTGAATGAAATAGGGCTTTCAAATGTATTCTGAAAAAAAGAACTACATTTTAGATTATTTAGTAATTAATCTAACCATAAAGTCCAAATTAAGGTGATAATGAGACCGATTTTTAATTCTGGAAGGTTTATTTAAATTTCATTTTTAAAATTGAATATTATATATAAAAGCTTCTAATTTATTTTGAATTATTGAATACATATTGTAATAAAAGCATACGAACCTAATTCTATTTTATTTTTTATTTATTCCGGAGTTAAATGAGTTTTTTTCGCATTTTTTTTTTTATTGAAAAGTTGCCCTTTCAAGACTTTATGATTTTGTAAATGGCGGAACTTTAATTTACGCCAAACTGGCTTTGATGATCAATCTAACCATAAAGTCCCAATTAGGACGATAATAAGACTGATCCTTTTGCAAGAAATTCAAAAAATGTTTTATGTTACATTTGCTTGTCACACAATGAAATTGAGTGATGATGATCATTTTCGCAGAATATTAAATTTTTGTAATTAATAAAAAAAATTAATATACATTACCTTTACCTACATTAACTCATCCAGTGATCGCAGAAAGATGCAACATTTAATTATTTATCATAACAGACGTTGAGATGCGTCAAATAATGTATTTTTTAATGTTTATAAGATCGATAGATAATGAACTATTATCAAAAATTCCAAATGTTTCTATGTCGATAATTTCATCTACAATTGTGTCATGACAAAACACCAAGGCGTTCATTATCAGTTGTAAAAGACAAAAAAATCATCTCTTTGAATTCATCTTGTTTGAGTCGCATCGAATGGATAATTTCGTGTCTCTGTTGTGCGTCAGATGATTGTCCAAGCCGGCCTTAGTAGGACAGCCGTAATCTGACGCATGTAAGCTGTCAGCTGACGCAAAGATTTAATTAAATAAAATCATCCGGAATTCAGGATTAAATCAAGATTTCATCCAGATTAAAGCACCAATATTTTCTTTTCAATTGTAATTTTATCGTTACAATACTTTCTTATCGGATAAAAAAATCCGTTAACGCATTAATCTAATTTTTTCCAAATTAATCAAGAGACAATTTAAAAACGTGACTATATAGTATTTCAGATGTTTAATAAAAATGTTCAAATATCATAGGTTGAAATCGGGTTATCAAATAATACAAGAGATTATGGACCGGTTTCTGTTTGTATATTTTTATCATTATTAATATTTAATATTTTAGACGCAAGATCAATTTGACAAGGTAAATTTATTTATTTATTTAGATCAAAAATAAACAAACGATAGTCTTAGGATAATGAATGTTATTAAGAAATAAATAAATAATCACTAATTAAATTTCTTTACACAGATACCATAAGGACGCAAATCCTTTTCATTTGGCGAAATCAAATATTCACCAACTCCATTTTCTTCTTTTGAAACTTTTTTTAAAGTATTTGGATTAACTCTATTTTGAAATACGACTCTATAGTTATCCCATCAAGATTGAATTTAGTAGCATATTGATGCGCAACATCAATATCTGGAGTTGAATAGCTTCCATAACCAAACAAGAATCGTTTACTTTTACACAAGCGATAACCATCTTCAGCGATTGATCTACAATTATGTTTCATAGTTCCATGATAAGAAACTATTGAAGGTACATAAATAATGATGATAAAATTAGTAAGTTGAAACATATAAATAGAAAATATTGCAAATAAATTACTATCTGGCCATTCACCATTTACGTAACTTCTTGAATCTTTTCTTTTATCAACGCCAAGCCAAGTATTGTCATCATATTTGTTAAGAACGTTGAGAGCGAATCTTTTCCAACCGCAAGGGCGTTTATATTCGAAATTTCCTCTCATAAAAGTAATTCCCTTATCATTTGTATGTTTAAAATCATAATCATATAATGGGCAAGTTTATCCGGATGAATAAATAATGCATTACTAGGAGAATAACTACTGTTTAATCTCAATACATATAAGATAGATTCACATTGTATATTACACTCTCTTTGAGAATATATATTATTGAAGGCATTCCGCCAAATCAACAAAAATTAATTTTTGCCGGTAAAGTAGTTGAAGGAGATTCCACTCTTTTTTTAATTGATTAATTGTTTCATTAAAATCAACATCTACTGTTATAGTTTTACCCGTTAATGTTTTAACGAATACGCAGTTTCGTCTAAAAAAATTGGCTCTTTCGAATTTTTTATGATTATTTTTGTAATCTAATCCTATTAATACATCTGAATTTTTACGCCATGGTATTCTTGATTGTCCGTCATTATCATTTATATTGTTAGTTGGAACTCTACCGCCAACCAAATGAGATTGATTAAGAGATATTTCATCCAATAGGTTAATTTCACAGTAACCATCACGAGGAATAAATCGATTATTTCCAGAAAAATTATTATAAGGAAGAATCGTGTTATTCGCAATAGCACTTAATGCTGCGTATAATACTTTGTCTTTCATTTTCTCTATTTTCTTTTAAAAAAATAGCGTTCATTTATCTATTGAATTTTTTCTTTAAAAGAAAAATGGATGATACTAAGGGAATCATGTTTCATTTAAATAGTGTAATCAGTCATTGAGACATAAATTTATTCTACTTTTAAATTTTTCTTTGTTTGGATTAACATAAAACCGAATGTTGCGCCAAATATTGATATAATATTAATTGAGAATACATTACAATCGGAATTCGGGTCTTATGTTAGCAACAATGCCTAAAGTTGGACAACGTCAGTTTTTCATATTTGGAAACATTATTAGGCTTTCATTTTCATTTTTTGTTATTAAAATGGCATTAAAAAACTTAATTTATAGTTTTTTTTTATGTATGAAATGTACGGTTTTTATTATTTCCATACATAACAGCAACTATGCTTAAAGTTGGATGACGTTTTCCATATTTGGAACATTATTAGACTCTCATTTGTTATTAAAAAGGCATTAAAAAACTTTTAATTTATAGATTTAATGTATGAAATGTATGATAGTTTTTATTATTTCCATAAATAATGGCATTGCATTACAATCGGACAATCAGTCCTTATTGCTAGCAACAATTCCTAAAGTTGGATAACATTTTTTATATTTGGAATATTATTAGGCTTCCATTTGCATTCTTCGTTATTAAAGAGGCAATAAAAAGCAGAAAAGAAATATTTATAAATTTTATCTAAACCCAATACGAACATATGCATTAAAGTTGATTGACATAACAAATTATTTTCTTTTGACGATGGATATTCAGTACCCCTGATCGACTAGTACGGTGACAATGGTACAGTATATACAAAAAAATTTTTTTTTCATAAATCTGTCTCTGTAATATCAAAACAGAACACATTTATATAAAATTCAATAAAGAATTTTGGATAAACATTGATAATTTTATAACTTGCATAAATTCATATAAAAAAAAAAGCTCAAATATTAGATATCAAGATTGAATAACTTATTTCTTTAACTATTTTGGCTTTTTTAATTTTGATTGCAAAGTTACAAAGCGAATTCATTTACATTATTAGGTAATCATTACTTTTAATATGCAGTAAATTTAAAGTTTCAGAATTTAAGCTTATTTAATGATCAAATAGATCTTTTATATTGTATATAACGAATGAACTTATAACTTTATTTATTTTAAAACAAAGAACGTTAGCACAATTTTATAGGCAAAGCTATTAACGGATAAGAATGAAATGAATATATATAAATCATATATACATCATTAGCAGCAGGGGGGGGCAGACCAAAAGTATTTAGCCATCGGATGGGTTCTAACCATACGTATAATTTTATACTAGAATTCGCTCAAATATACCTTACAATCCCAAGAACTATAATTTTTGTTTTTAAGGCTTTAAGTCCGACTGACTGAATTTCCAATAAACATGTACTTAGAATGTGCTTCAGCTTCCCTCACTCATCAAAATCGCTAATTTATTTTCTTGCTTATGTACGCCTTCCTGATTATAATCCTGATATAATAAAAAAGGATTCTATTTGATCCTCTAGCGCCTATGCTCATAAAATTCACTAATCTGTTTTCTTACCTAGCTGGAATTTCTAGAATCTCATAGTCTCCCATAGCATAATCTATACAGCCAGGATTAATAGAACGGACTCCTTCATTATAAGAATAATTGCTTGATCCTTGGCAAAGATAATATCATCTAATGCTTTAATATTTTTTTTTAACAGAAGAAATCCTTTATTTCATTTTTAGTTCATGAAAGTGATGTGCCAATCTCCTTATCTTTCTCGACCATAGCTTTATCTGAGGTAGAAAATCTGAGATTTATATTGTCTCTCTAAGTCGGCAGAGTGACAATTATGCTGGTCTTCTAGTTGATGCTTAAATGAATATGTCGTCAGTTTCATATCTAACAAGCATTTATTATATTCACTCTTTAGGCGAACCTTAAGAGCACCATATTCATCTTTAGACGTTTACGTTCTTCACCAACCTGGGCCTCAATAGTATTCTTAATATTATTTTCCTTCTGTTTTAATATTGCTTTGCGCTCCTCCAGCTATTTTCAAACTCATCTAGACGGGATAAAGTACTCCCTATAAAAAAAGTAGATATGTTTATTATACTGAAAGATACGTTTTGTATACTGAGAGATACGTTTTGATACGTCTAGATACGTCTAGATACGTTTTGAGATATGGAAAAATGCACAATTCCATATCTTGTAAGACACGGTTTGTATACGGGGACACTGAAAAAATGTATCATGTGAGATACGGAATTGTGCATTTTCCCGTATCTCAAAACGTATCTAGACGTATCTAGATGTATCTCTCAGTATACAAAACGTATCCTTCAGTATAAAAAACGTATCTACTTTTTTTATAGGGACTGGGACCATCTGGGGTAGAATTAGCATCTACTTTAATACGTTGGTGATCTTTTTTCCTAAAGTATCTATTAATCTCATTTGTAAGCATTTTCTCAATATCTGGATGGATACTCCTAGCCTATTCCTCAGATAGGGGATTATTTTTGCGGGTTATAAATCGTAACCATACATCCCTCTTCATAGATGGAGGCAATTGCTTGAGCAAGTCCTCATAGTGGTTATTAAATTTGATTGGCTAAACATATATCCGATTACAGGTTAGTAATGTAGACTTTAAAAAATTCCTGGAAAAAAATATTCCAAAAATGCTGAGAATTCCAAATTGTGCAAAATTCCCCGCAGAAGCTTTAGTACATGAGCAATTCCAATGATTTTTCATCAATTCTTCAGACTCAACCTCATAGGCCCATCTGCCCTATCCATTATAATATACCTTTCTTGACAAAAAGAGTTATAAACTTAACCCAATGAGTTTCAATCTCTTCAGAGTATTGAAGAAAATTAACTACCCCAGCAACCAGCAATTTTTGCACAGATGTCACATATCATATAATATTAATCACGTGCCTGTGATTAATTCGTTTATTCATAAATCCACAAAAATTTTTTTCTCTTCGTTCTCTTTTTTTTTCTTACTAGTTACAGTTATAAGGTGAAAGGTAGTTCTTTTTAACTATTCATAAAAACGGTTTTAATATTTTCTTTATTTTTTTTACAGAAATATCAAACTTTTTGGGTAAACCTAGGTAATAATTAGTTCATTTCATTTTATTTTTATTTAAAAAAACGGTTTTACCATTTTTTCTCTATTTATAATCATTACCTTCCTTATTTTATTTGTTTATTTTTTTCAGTTTATGAAGTCTTTATTTATGTTTTTTATTTTATTCTAGAGAACACGCATGTATTTTCTATTTCTTTTAAAGATTTTTTTGGTATTAATTGCCAATAATTTTACATTATGATAATATAACCATTAAATAAAAATAAATACATTTTTTTATTAAATTTTTAACAAGTATTAAAAGGTTTTAAATACTTCCATTTTTTTTTGTTTTTTTAGTCCAAAGTTTTTTAAAAAATTTTTATTTTTTTAAAGAACCCATATTTCGTGAAAAAAATTCTGACAAAAAATTGGCAAAAATTGCCCGAGTTGCTGAGGTAGTTAATCGGGCTATAAAGAAATGAGGCGCAGATACTGCGCAGATAAGTACAATTTACCCCAGTATCACCGACACTTTTCTGCCCTCACGTGATTTTTGTGGCGCATCAGCCTCATTTGCTTTTTGTGTAATATTTATCAGAAAAAATAATAATTGCAAATTTTTTTCACTTCTCGCGGCACTTTTAAAATATAAAAATATAAGAAAATTAAATTTTCATACTTTAAGGTATAAAAATATTAATTTCATGCTCTTAAAATTTTGTTTTTAAAATTTAATAAATTATTTACTTTCTATAAAACAATAAAAATATGCTTTATTGATAAAAATATCATTGATTTTACATTGAAATTTATGTCTGCTTATTTACTAATAAAAATAAGTACAATAAATAACCACAAATAAATATAAAAATGCATATCTCCTAATAGATGTAATAAAAAAATACACCTAAATAAATATAAAAATGCGGGTCTCATAATAGATATAATAATAAAGTACAATAAATAACACTTAAATAAATATAAAAACATGTATCACCTAATGTATATAATAAAATAAGTGCAATAAATAACACCTAAATGAATATAAAAACGTGTCATCTAATGGATATAATAAAATAAGTGCAATAAATAACACCTAAATGAAT